>SJYX01017835.1:249684-267484 GCA_006410675.1 Oreotragus oreotragus
AATTTGATCTCTGGTTCCTCTGCCTTTTCTAAAACCAGCTTGAACATCACGAAGTTCACAGTTCACGTATTGCTGAGGCCTATCTTGGAGAATTTTGAGCATCACTTTACTAGCATGTGAGATGAGTGCAATTGTGCGGTAGTTTGAGCATTCTTGGCATTGCCTTCTTTGAGAATGGAATGAAAACTGACCTTTTCCAGTCCTGTGGCCCCTGCTGAGTTTTCCAAATTTGCTGGCATATTGAGTGCAGCACTTTCACAGCATCATCTTTCAGGATTTGAAATAGATCAACTGGAATTCCATCACCTCCACTAGCTTTGTTCGTAGCGATGTTTTCCAAGGCCCACTTGACTTCACATTCCAGGATGTCTGGCTCTAGATGAGTGATCACACCATCGTGATTATCTGGGTCGTGAAGATCTTTTTTGTCCAGTTCTTCTGTGTATTCTTGCCACCCGTTCTTAATATCTTCTGCTTCTGTTAGGTCCATACCATTTCTGTCCTTTATCGAGCTCCTTTTTGCATGAAATGTTCCCTTGGTATCTCTAATTTTTTTGAAGAGATTTCTAGTCTTTCCCAGTCTATTGTTTTCCTCTATTTCGTGAGCAGGAAAATCCCAGAGCCCAGAGACTCAGCCAGGGGTTGGCCAGCAGTCAGACCAGTGCCTTCAGGAGATCTCCCCTTCTCCCTGCCCAAGCGGGGCCCTGTGGCTGGGGTGCAGGAGCCTCCAGTGGACACTTGGGGGCCGCAGGATTGGGACTTGCCTTCTGTGCTCCCAGCAGGGTCTGGGGAACTGGAATGCTTCCTGCTAGGGGGTTACATCCTATGTGGCCCTCAAAGCTGTCTCTGTAGGGAGAAAATTCCAGTCTGGGGGACATCAGCCCACAATGCAGGCAGGATCGCTAAGGACAGCACAAGCAGGCTACCCGGGGACACATGTGCCCCTGACTGTGACCCCCAGATGACTTTCCCAGTGGGCAACCAGGCTTTGCTAAGTCCCCCACCCCCTTCCGCTCCCCTTAGGGTGTGTGAGGAGGGGGCGTGTGCTGCTCGATACACATGCCCACAGGCACACGTGTGTGGTCCCAGTCACTGAGCATACCACGTTCAGAGCACTTAGGAAACAGGGACAGAGGAACCCCCACCCCCACCGGGATCTCACCAAGAACTGCTGACCAGTATCAGGAGTGTCTCTAAAGAAAGCAGTTGTTTAGCTGCTAGCTCGTGCCCGACTTTTCTGTGACCCCATGGACTAGCCTGCCAGGTTCCTCTGTCCGTGGGGTTTTCCCAGCAAGAATACTGGAGTGGTTTGCCATTTCCTCCTCCAAGGGATCTTTCTGACTCGTGATTCAAACCGACATCTCCTGCATTGGTGGACAGGTTCGTTACCACTGAGCCACCCGGGAAGCCCAAAGAAAGCAATATAAGAACGAGAAAAAGTAAAAGGGTCAGAAAAGAACATTTCCTCCTTACCCTTAAAAATTTTTTTTATTGAAGTATAATTGACATACGGTGCATTAATTTCTGCTGAATAGCAGTGACTCAGTTATACATACATACACACGTAAATATTTATATATATTCTTTCTATATTCTTTTGCATTATGGTTGGTCACAGTATAGTGAATAGTGAATATGTTAATAGTTCCCTGTGTCACAGAGCAGGACCTTGTTGTTTATCCATTTAGTAGTTCGGTGTCTGTTAATCCCAGTCTCCCAGTCTGTTCCCTTACCTGCTCCCCTTGGCAACCACAAGTCTGTTCTCTGTCTGTGAGCCTGATTCTGTTTTGTAGATAAGTTCATCTGTGTTGTATTTTAGATTCCACATGTAAGTGATACTATATATTTGTCTTTCTCGCTCTGACTTACTTTAGTATAATAATCTCTAGGTCCATGCTTTTTGCTGCAAGTGGCATGATTTCATTCTGTTTTATGGCTGAGTAACATTCCACTGTATATATGTATCACATCTTCTTTACCCATTCCTCTGTTGATCGACCGACGGTGTTCATTAACAGATGAATGGATAAAGATGTGGTATGTATATGCCATATACTGTGATGGCCATACTACTTGGCTATAGTAAATAATGCTGCAGTGAACATTGGGTGGCATGTATCGTCTTGAATTCTACTTATCCTTTTAAATATGCAAATACTAATATAAGACACAGTTCAGTCATTCCCTCCTCCCATCTGTGGTTTCAATTATCTGCATTCCACCACAGTCTAAACATACTAAATGGAAAATTCCAGAAATAAACAGTAGGTTTTAAATTGTACGCTATTTGAGAGGCAGGATGAAACCTTCTGTCCACCATGTGCAGCATCCTTTTGTCCAGCGCATCTGCCTGTTGGCCACCGTGGAGCCACTGAGTTGTCAGGTCTGCCGTCACAGGACCACAGAGCTTGTGTTCAGGTGGTCCTGATTACACTTCGTATTGGCCCCAAAGCACGAGAGCAGTGATGTCAGCAGTTTGGATGTGCCACTGAGAAGCTGTAAGGTCCTTCCTTAAGTGAAAAGGTGAAAATTCTCCACTTAATAAGGAAAGGAAAAGAGATCGTATGCTGGGCTTGCTAAGATCTACAGTAAGAACAAATCTTCTCCCCGTGAAATTGTGAAGAAGGAAAAAAAATCCGTGCTAGTTTTGCTGTTGCACCTCAGACTGCAAAAGTTACGGCCGCAGAGAGTGATAAGTGCTTCGTTAAGATGGCAAAAGCATGACATTTTTATAATACATTTTGAGAGACCAGATTCATCTAACGTTCATTACGGTGTGCTGCTGTGATTGTTCTATATTATTAGTTATTGTTGTGCGGTGCTTACTCTGCCTAACTTGTAAACTGAGCGTTATCCCAAATATGTCAACTGCAGATTGGTAGTTGCCATGGGCACTTGCCACCTCCCTCTACAAAGATTAAATCAGGTGCTACTGCAGCTGCTGACTTTCAGTACCCACTGAAAAGAGCTCAAGAAATGAGGCCCTCTGTGCTCTGGGGAAATCGGCAGAACACTTTATTTTCAGGGGCCAATTTTATGAGCCCAATTCTCGCATCTCCTCATATATAGAAAAGCGCTGAAATCCTTCATGGTGACATCTGCCCCTCCTGACTGGCCTCACGAGACCAGCAGAAACCTGCAAAACTATGTGCTTGATTGCATGTACTCCCCATCCACCCAAATCCCATAGATACTGGCCTTTTCTCCTGCCCTTTGGAGCAGTTTCTCAGAGCTGTCTGAGGTGCTGTCTCCCGGGCTGTAGTTCTCATCTTGCCCTAAATAAAATTTCACTTACAACTTTCATGTTGTGCATTAAAAAAAATCAACAGGTATTGAAAGGAAAAGCTTGGTATATATAGGGCTTGGTACTATTCCAGGCATCCACTGGAGTCTTGGGATGCATCCTCCTCGGATAATGGGAGGAGGTGACTTTGGAAGTTTTATTCTCGATACAGTTTTGTGTGCTCCTTTTCTAACTTAACATTTTGTGAGAAGAAGTTTAGATGAGTAGTCTTACCAAGGATCACTTAGGACGACAGATGACATTCCAGGAAATGGATGTACAGTGTAATAGTCCACATGTTGTGTCGGACTTTTAAGTGACTTCTGTTTTTCGCTGCTCCGAGCAGTACTGCACCACAGCTGCAAAACATACGTGCTCGATTGAACTGATCTCTGGGAGCCAGGAACCACAAGCTTCATGTTTCTTGCATGAGTCCAGCGCCGCAGACGGGAGCCACCATCTTTCATCCCTAGGCCACTGAAGTGGAGTGAGTCAGTGCAAGCCCAGCCTCGTCCTGGGAGGGACGCTGTAGGTCACTGTGTTGTCTCAGGCAGGGGAGACCTTCTCTTTGTCTTCCCCTACCCTAGTGGCGCCCCGGCAACCCATCGTCTCTGAGCTCACCTTTTCTGCCACCGTGGGAACCCCAACTGCTTTTCTCCTCAATAAGGTGTGAGTCCTTGAACACGGAGACTGTGTCACCTCATCTTTGAACCCCTCATGCCTGGGGACAGGACACTGAACTCTTCACAGATACCTGGGCTGGAGGGAAGGAGGACAGCGGGGAGGTGAGGGGAACAGCCGCGTCCTTCAGCATGGTCATCGAGGGCATTTTCATGGTCGAGTGGTCTAGTTTTGGGGAGGTGGTGGGGGAGCTTTGTTTGTGGCTTGCTAAGCCTTCTTTTGTTTGAATTGGGAGAGTGATGCAAAAAGGGCTCACCGGCCAGCCGCTCTCCACCAGCCTGGGAAATGGAGAGACTTAACCACTCTGTACCAGACCCACAACAGCAGGAATTCCGTGCATGTGATTCCCGACAGTGGATATGATCCCTGATGGCGGACACAGTCCCCAGCAGCACATATGATCCCCAGCCATGGATACACCCCCAAAGGTGTGTTTCTCAGCTCTGTCCCTCTTGGAGCCTCAGTTTCCTAACCTGAAAATGAATAATAAAACCGCCCACTTTGGGGCTGTCAGAGTGGATGAATTGAGCTGCTCCATATGGCTCACCCAAAAATCTTGGGCACATACAAAAGGTTCAGCCCATCTTAATTGAACCAGAGTTGAAATGAACGAGTCGAAATCTGATCTTCAGCATCTGTGGGTCTGCGCACAGCTGCCGTGAACATGTGAGCTGAAATGTGACCTTGGACCAGTTCTGAGGGATTGCCTGTCTCCTCCTGGCATCTTCCAGAAGGGAGATGGGGTGACAGCCCCTTGTGGAGGCTGCTTTCCTTTGGTTTGCACCTTCTAACACCTTTGAAGAGTGTTGCCATTTTCTGTCTGTTCTCTCCCTGGGTTTTTCTTTGGTCTGCTCAGGGCTTTCCCCTAGGTGACTGGATCTTTCTTGTCCCTGGGCAGGGCTGAGTGACTCAGCCCATTGGGAACAAGACCTCTCTGGGTGGCCACTCTCTGGGTGGCACCCTCTCTGGGTGCCCACTATGGCTCCTCTCATTCTGGGGTTTGGCTTGGAGAAAGTGGCAGGAACGGTCGTAGCATAAGGAGGACAGCGGGGAGGTGAGGGGAACAGCCGCGTCCTTCAGCATGGTCATCGAGGGCATTTTCATGGTCGAGTGGTCTAGTTTTGGGGAGGTGGTGGGGGAGCTTTGTTTGTGGCTTGCTAAGCCTTCTTTTGTTTGAATTGGGAGAGTGATGCAAAAAGGGCTCACCGGCCAGCCGCTCTCCACCAGCCTGGGAAATGGAGAGACTTAACCACTCTGTACCAGACCCACAACAGCAGGAATTCCGTGCATGTGATTCCCGACAGTGGATATGATCCCTGATGGCGGACACAGTCCCCAGCAGCACATATGATCCCCAGCCATGGATACACCCCCAAAGGTGTGTTTCTCAGCTCTGTCCCTCTTGGAGCCTCAGTTTCCTAACCTGAAAATGAATAATAAAACCGCCCACTTTGGGGCTGTCAGAGTGGATGAATTGAGCTGCTCCATATGGCTCACCCAAAAATCTTGGGCACATACAAAAGGTTCAGCCCATCTTAATTGAACCAGAGTTGAAATGAACGAGTCGAAATCTGATCTTCAGCATCTGTAGGTCTGCGCACAGCTGCCGTGAACATGTGAGCTGAAATGTGACCTTGGACCAGTTCTGAGGGATTGCCTGTCTCCTCCTGGCATCTTCCAGAAGGGAGATGGGGTGACAGCCCCTTGTGGAGGCTGCTTTCCTTTGGTTTGCACCTTCTAACACCTTTGAAGAGTGTTGCCATTTTCTGTCTGTTCTCTCCCTGGGTTTTTCTTTGGTCTGCTCAGGGCTTTCCCCTAGGTGACTGGATCTTTCTTGTCCCTGGGCAGGGCTGAGTGACTCAGCCCATTGGGAACAAGACCTCTCTGGGTGGCCACTCTCTGGGTGGCACCCTCTCTGGGTGCCCACTATGGCTCCTCTCATTCTGGGGTTTGGCTTGGAGAAAGTGGCAGGAACGGTCGTAGCAATAAAGGCCCTCTCTGTTCCAGTGGGGTCTCAGGATGCCTTTGGGTTCCTGCCTTCAGAGGATTTTGCTGTGGCTGCTACTGCAGATCTGAACTGGTCAGCATGGAGACCAAAGACATAAACGTGAAATCTACTGGTTGTAACATTACCAGATGCTGTTGAGGATGCTGGCAAGACAAAATTCTCTGAGGTTTCACAATGAGATATCACCTCACACCTGACCGAATAGCCATCATCAAAAAACGTGTGTGCATGCCAAGTTGCTTCAGCTGTGTCTGACTCTGCGTCCCCGAGGACTGGAGCCCTCCAGGCTCCTCTGTCCATGGGATTCTCCAGGCAAGAACACTGGAGTGGGTTGCCATGCCCTCCTCCAGGGGCTCTTCCCAACCCAGGGATCACACCCAGATCTCCTGTGACTCCGGCACTGCAGGTGGATTCTTTACTGCTGAGCCGCCAGGGAAGCCCTCATCAAGTAACACATGTTGGCAAAGATGTGGAGAAAAGGGAGCCCTCGTACACTGTTGGTGAGAATGTAGACTGGAACAGCCACTGTGGAAAACAGTATGCGGATTTCTCAAAAATATTAAAAACTACCATGTGACCCAGAAATTCCACTCCTGGACATGTATCCCCCACCCCCACCCCCAAATGTACTCAGTGTTCACTGCAGCACTGTGTACAATAGCAGTCAAGACATGAAAGCAACCGAAGCGACCATCAACAGATCAGTGGACAAAGAAGGTGTAGTAATGTATACAATGGAATATTACTCATCCACAAAAACCAATGACATAGTGCCCTTTGCAGCAACATGGATGGACTTGGAGGGTACTATGATAAGTGATGAATTAGACAAAGAAAGATAAATACCGTATGATCTCACATGTGGAATCTTATAAATACAACAAACTAATGAATAAAACAAAAAAGCAGACTCACAGGTAATGGAGAATAAAATACCGGTCTCCAGTGGGGAGAAGAAAGCGGGGGAGAGGCCTTATAGGGGTAGAGGATTAAAAAGGAGGGGTTATTATGGGGTTATATAAAATCATGTGTGTGAAACTCCTGAGAATTTTAAAGCACTGTAGAAGTTGAAGAACTATTTAAAAAACAAAACCCTGAGGTTTCAGCATCAGAGCCATGCTTTCTCTAAACCATGGGCTTGTTTTTGCCCTGTGAGCACCATGGCTTCTGTGACTGATGATTTCACTTGTTACCTGGGCTGCTAGGGAGCTCAGAGCCAGAACTGTGTCTCTCTTCCCTGAAGCTGAGGCAGAACAATTGGTGTGCCCTTCTGTGAGGTCATTTATTTTCCTATTCATGTTGCCCTCCAGTCCCTCATAGGTTTTGGTTGCTGTTCTTCCGAATAAAACCTGTGGGTCCCGGGGTCAGTTCTCCATCGTCAACAACCTGGACAACGAGCACCCAGAATCTGTCGATCCCGTTGTCTCCACGCTGGCCAAGGGCTCTCAAGTCAGCAGCTTGAAGTGCCAGCTTTGCTCTCGTGTGCTTTCAATGTCCATTTAAAATCCTGCCCTGTCATTATTTTCTTTCGGTGCCTTGTGAGGCTGGCCTAATTTTCATGACTCTTCACAGGACTCCACACCAGGTGGTAAAGAGGAATGCAAGTGGATCCGTGTGCCAGGCACGTTTCTGTTGAGTCAGATGATTTTCAAAAGAAATTCTCTGAGCCTCTCACAGCCTCTTCTTAAGACCATCCTCCCTCCATGCCTCTCTCTTTCCTTTCTTCTTTCTGGTTCTTCTTGATTTCCACTGCACACATATGTCCCTTAGTAGCTGTACAAGTCACTTATTTGAGCCTCAGGTTTTTTTTTTCCCTTTTTTCTTTTCATCCATAAAAGAGGGACCAAAAAAAGTCATATAACGATTAGGTGGATTAAATGAAATCATTCCTGTAAAGCACTGAGAGGCAGCCAAAGCACAATGAATGTTCAGTTCAGTTCAGTTCAGTTGCTCAGTCGTGTCTGACTCTTTGCAGCCCCATGGGCCACAGCACGCCAGGCTTCCCTGTCCATCACCAACTCCTGGAGCTTGCTCAAACTCATGTCCATCGAGTGGATGATGCCATCCAACTATCTCATTCTCTGTTGTCCCCTTTGCCTCCTGCCTTCAATGTTGTGTTGAGCCATGAATGTTAGCTGTTATCATTCACTCATTCAGAAGACATTTATGAAATCGCATCTGTTACATGCTGGACTTACACAAACATTTGTCAAGGAAAAAGAATCCTCTTTATTTACACATAGATGCAGGGCGGTCCCCGGGGAAGGCAATGGCACCCCACCCCAGTACTCTTGCCTGGAAAATCCAATGGACGAAGTAGCCTGGTGGGCTGCAGTCCATGGGGTCGCTAACAGTCGGACAGACTGAGCGACTTCACTTTCACTTTTCTCTTTCATGCATTGGAGAAGGAAATGGCAACCCACTCCAGTATTCTTGCCTGGAGAATCCCAGGGATGGGGGAGCCTGGTGGGCTGCCATCTATGGGGTCACACAGAGTTGGACATGACTGAAGTGACTTAGCAGCAGCAGCAGCAGCCAGGGCGGTCCAGTGCTTAAGACTCCATGCTCCCAGTGCAGGGGCATAGGTTCTATCCCTGGTTGGAGAAGTAAGATTCTGCTTGCCTCACAGCCAAGCCCCCCAGACAGGAAATTACACACATACACGTGAACACGCACACACACACCCCAACACAATAATCCAGGGGCAGAGAAGGACTGAGATTCCACTCGTGAGAGTTGGTGGACTGCTAGGACAGGCTGGCAGTGGCCCCTTCAGGAGGCAGCTTTTACTACTTCTCATCTCATTTCCTCACCCCAGTTTATGACATCCCCCTCCTCATGATTGTGAGACTCACCTTCTCTGGTCTGAGGTTTTCTTTAAGGCCCTGGCCACATATAAGGCTGGGGGCCTCCCAGGCCTGAACCCCACTGTCCACTCCCACCAATGTGACTTCAGTGTTACTACCGCTGTGCAAATCAGCCAGAAAAAGATGGGTCTCCGCATTGACTTGACCCTTTCCCCCAGCCTGGCCTGATGACTTTCAGTTTCCTTCTCTGCCTTTGTGGACGGGTTGCCCCTCTGGCTCCCACAGGCTTAGCTAAACGCCCTCTGTCCAGCGATGGCCTGAGTGATTAATCTGTGGCTCGTTTCCTCCCCTCTTCCCTGTAGTGTGTGCAGGGCCCATCCATCAAGATGCCTAGATAATTGAAGCAGTCCCCCTCCGTTCAGGGCCGTGCCTAAGCAGAGATGCTGGCTGGAGACCTGTGCTGTTCGCTGTAATTACTCCTTCTGAGTGAATCCCTGGGGCTCCTGTCTGCCTCCTTCAGCTCCTCATGTCCTTGAACCATGTTTCTGTAATGGCCTCTCCTCCTCCCATCAAGACTTTTCATCCCAGGCTGGCCTTAGCAATCGTTTCACCTTGACCCCTAAGAAGAGCTGTTCCACCAACGAACAAGACAGGCAGAATCAATTCAATGCAGTCTGAGGGAGCTGAGTTGGCCACTGTAATAGGTTTATCATACTTTGTATGCAAATAATACATAAAAAAAACCACGAAAATATTTTTAATCTTATAGTACAGTACCTTGAAAAGTACGTTGTACAGTACAACAGCTGACATCCAGGAGCTGGCATCGAGTGTCAGTTGGATGCCTAGGCTAACTTTGTTGGATTTATGAACAAACTGGAATTACGAATGTGCTCTAAGAATAAAACTTGTTTGTGTGTCGGGGACTCACAGGATCTTCTGATCAGATCTTCACTGTCCCAAGCACAGGGTAGCGACAGGTGACATCAGCAAAGTAGGGTCTGGCTAACACGGAGGGATGAGAAGATTGTTTCCAGACTATTAAGTTAATAAAAGTAATAAATCTCCTTGGTTGTTTTAGGGAATATTCAATAAGAATGGCTTTGCATTCAAGGGGACATCCTGTCTTTGAACCAATGCCAGTCAACTTGGCAATGAAACGAAGATGTGTGATCACTCCCATGAGGAAACCTCTCTTGTGTAGCCCCGAAAATGTGCACCGTGCAGCAAAGGATCTGAAATCCTGGATTTGGCTCAATGAGTAGCTCAGAGATGCAGAGAATCTGAAGCAGTCACTGTGCTTGGACCCTCTGCATATCCAGACATGTGGAGTCTGGCTGCCTCACTGGGAATCTTCTTCTAAAGTCTTCTAAAACACGGTCCCAACTTAATTTTCTCCTGAGAGGCTGCTAGTATTAGACCTCTGGAGGGCCTCACCACTGGTGGTGTCCACCCCCACCCTCCAAAGAAGGTGAATATATAGCATTACTAAAAACCATAACACAAGGGTAAGGAAGTCCGCTTCTGTTCCAGTTTTCCCCATAATGTCTTTCTGATGCTGTTTTGAAAATATCAATTGAGAAATGCTTAAACAAAAAGGTTGGCATCTTGGCTGTGTCGATGGCCTGGGTATGTGTGTAGTATGATGGAAAGCAAGCAATGATTGTCTACTGTCCCCACCAGGACCCCCCATTCACTGTTAGCCTCTTCCTGACCCCAAGCTCAGGACCTCAAAGGCTCTTGAGCTTCCTTTGCACCACGCATCTCTCTCTTTCTCTCTTTTCTGCCATAATTCTTACTTTTCATCTAAGACTTCCATTCAACTTCAACTCCCAGACTAGCAGCACCACCAGACCTGTCCCCCAACCAAGGAGGCCTCCATTGGTTAATCACACACAAAGAAAGCCCCCTGCCTCTGATCTCCCGTGGAAAGTATTGTCTGCATCACTTGATAATATACTACTTGTGGCACGCTCCACATTCTTGCTTCGAGCTTATAATTAGCTTTTCAAGTGTTCTTGTATTGTTTATCTAATGAACCTATGAGTGTTTAAGGGCAGGACTCAGGTTTTCATTTCCTTCTGGTGCTGTAAGGAATAGAAACCACCTTCACATTTCAAAGATGCTTCTTCCTTGGGTCAGTCCTTCCTAACATGAGGAAGAAAGAGACTCACTTCAGAAGTGGAAATTCTCTGAAACGCTGAGAGCACATTTCATTTATGAAATATTGAACTAAAGATTGGTGATCACGTGGTGCCCATGCTGTGGTACCTTGAAACGCACCATCGAGCACTGGTTAACGTGAAAGGGGAAGTTAAAACCTTACATGTTGTAGAGATGCTTAGATCCTCAATAATATCTCTCTACTTTTCCTTTCACCCCATGCCTGCTCCCCACCAAAGCCTTCCACTCTAGTCCATGTTTGAGAGTCATCAAAATACTGAAGTAGCTTCCCTATTACCACCTCAATTCCAGTTATTTCTTTTTATTTGTTTATGGCTTCATCAGTTCTTAGTTGTGTCACGAGGGATCTTTTATGTTGCTGCGTGCAGGCTTCTCTCTAGTTGTGGCGTTTGGGTTTAGCTGCCCCATGGCATGTGGAATCTCACTCACCCAACTAGGGATCAGACCCCTAACCCCTGCACTGGAATGCAGATTCTTAACCAGTGGGCCACCAGAGAAATCCCTCAGCTCTGGTTGTTTCCTGCTGTGAGTCAGCCTCCCTTCACAGGGTGTTAGGAGAGCAGGCAGAGGCCAGTTGCATTTCTATGGGGCGAGAGGAAGGTTGAAAAAGACTAGAGCTTTAGATCCTTAGTGCCTCTAGATCTGGGTACCACTTCTACAGGTCACGTTTCTCTGTGTTAGAGCAAGAAGAACCAAGAGGAACAGCCTCGAGAGAAGTGTGCGATTCAAGACAAGGCGGTTGCTGATGCCAGGTCTGCAGAGCAGCAGCACAAAATGAGCAAGTGTGCAATGCTCATGGGAGAAGAGGAAGGCAAGAGGGAGCTAGAGTGCGCTGTAGATTCGGTGCAAAGTAGGAGGCGAGAAAGTGTAATTGGCTAGAGTAGAGGGGAAGGGGACAGAAGCTTGAGGAGCCTTTGTTTATTTAGTTTGGGAAAAGGGAGATGAGCACACTCATAACTAAAATGACCAAAGACTCAAGGGATGCAGGTGGCAAAACACGGATGGCCACAGTGGTGACTGTTGAGACGGAATTAACCAGAGGCAGGGGAGGGGGCCTTTCCTTCTGAGAAGCAGATCAATACTGACGTTACAATGTATCATATTAGAGGCCTTTGGTTGTAAGTGAGAAAGCCAAAATTTTAAAGTTTTAATTTCATATTAGAGTATAATTGATGTACAGTGTTGTTAATTTCAAGTGTAAAGCCAGATGACTTAGTTATATATATGCTGCTGCTAAGTTAACCCCTGCACTGGAATGCAGATTCTTAACCAGTGGGCCACCAGAGAAGTCCCTCAGCTCTGGTTGTTTCCTGCTGTGAGTCAGCCTCCCTTCACAGGGTGTTAGGAGAGCAGGCAGAGGCCAGTTGCATTTCTATGGGGCGAGAGGAAGGTTGAAAAAGACTAGAGCTTTAGATCCTTAGTGCCTCTAGATCTGGGTACCACTTCTACAGGTCACGTTTCTCTGTGTTAGAGCAAGAAGATCCAAGAGGAACAGCCTCGAGAGAAGTGTACGATTCAAGACAAGGCGGTTGCTGATGCCAGGTCTGCAGAGCAGCAGCACAAAATGAGCAAGTGTGCAATGCTCATGGGAGAAGAGGAAGGCAAGAGGGAGCTAGAGTGCGCTGTAGATTCGGTGCAAAGTAGGAGGCGAGAAAGTGTAATTGGCTAGAGTAGAGGGGAAGGGGACAGAAGCTTGAGGAGCCTTTGTTTATTTAGTTTGGGAAAAGGGAGATGAGCACACTCATAACTAAAATGACCAAAGACTCAAGGGATGCAGGTGGCAAAACACGGATGGCCACAGTGGTGACTGTTGAGACGGAATTAACCAGAGGCAGGGGAGGGGGCCTTTCCTTCTGAGAAGCAGATCAATACTGACGTTACAATGTATCATATTAGAGGCCTTTGGTTGTAAGTGAGAAAGCCAAAATTTTAAAGTTTTAATTTCATATTAGAGTATAATTGATGTACAGTGTTGTTAATTTCAAGTGTAAAGCCAGATGACTTAGTTATATATATGCTGCTGCTAAGTCGCTTCAGTTGTGTCCGACTCTGTGCGACCCCATAGACAGGTCGTCCCTGGGATTCTCCAGGCAAGAACACTGGAGTGGGTTGCCATTTCCTTCTCCAATGCATGAAAGTGAAAAGTGAAAGTGAAGTCACAGTCGTGTCTGACTCCTAGTGACCCCATGGACTGCAACCCACCAGGCTCCCCCATCCATGGGATTTTCCAGGCAAAATTCTTTTTCGGAGTCTTTTCCATATAGCTTATTACAGAGTATCAAGTAGAATTCCCTGTGCTGTACCGTAGGTCCTTGTTGACTATGATTATTTTACATATTGTAGTGTGTATCGGAGGATGAGATGGTTGGATGCCATCACCAGTTCAATGAACATGAACTTGGGCAAAGTCTGGGAGATGGTGAGGGATAGGGAAGCCTGGTGTACTGCAGTCCATAGGGTTGAGAAGAATAGGGCACGACTTAGAAGCTGAAGAACAGAAACAGTGTACATGTCAGTCTCAGCCTCCTAATTTACACCCCGCCCCCGACCTTTCCCCTTTGGGAACCATAAGTTTGTTTTCTTACTCTGTGAGTCTGTTTAAGAGAAACCAATGTGAATCAGTTAAGTTAAAAAAAAAGAAAAAAAGCATGGCTGAGCCTCAGGAGCTTCCAGAATGTTCCAGACTCTCCCTCCATAGCTGTCGGGTCCGGTCTGCTTACCCCTCCCTCTCTCGGCCTCTGCAGGTCCTCAGCGTCTTCATTTTGGGGGGAGGGGGAACAGGACTGACGCTGCAGCCAGAGGAGAGTACTGACTTTCTTGGCCCCAAATTCAAAATTCTAAGGAAAGCTTCTCACTGGTCCATCTTGAATCTGTAGGAGCCAAACTGGGGTCAACAGACTGTGCGAGGCTGTGCGGAGGCAGCTGTGGGTGAGCACCTGCCCCGCGGAAGAGGGTTGTCTTGTCGATCTGTGTAGTTCAGAGGTGGAGGGGAGTTTGGGAAGTCTCTGACAGGTTCACATCTAAGCTTTGTCTTGTCTTTGTTTTTTGTTCTCAGGGAAGTTAGAGCCTCTGCCAAGAATATGGGAGGGAGGTGGATGGAGGTTCGGACTGCAGAAGGTTTGGCATGCTAAAGTATGAACTGAACAAGTCCGTGGGACAACAGAGCAATGTGGAGAGGCAGTCAAGGGTAGGAAGTGCAAGTACATGAAGGGATCGGCCCAGATTTATTCACCAGACGAACATTATTGATGACAGTCTATTATCTCTTAACCCTGGACCTGGCACCAATAAAAACAGACAGTTGGGCTGCTCCAGCACTGGAGAGAGGAAATATAGCTGCTTCAGGTAGAGGGGGCACAGGAGCCTGGGGCGGGGGCAGAGGGCTGATGTCGCTGGAGATGAGACTACAGAAGGGGATACAGGGGCCTCATCAGGGAAAAGCTGACACTGTCGTCTCAGTGGTATCCTGTTCATGGCCCTTCCCAGCACAGATGACCTCAGGTTAGGTGAATCCAGTCTGTTTTGGTCAGGAATGTGTGTGTGCATGTGTGTGACATGGACTGTACCCTGCGAAGCTCCTCTGTCCTTGGGATTTTCCCAGGCAAGAATACTGGAGTGGGTAGCCAGTTCCTTCTCCAGGGGATCTTCCCGACCCAGGAATCAAACCCACGTCTCTTGTGTCTCCTGCATTAGCAGGTAGAATCTTTACCACTGTGCCATCTGGGAAGGCCATACTCAGGAAAGTCCCATGTGATTATCCATGGCACTTCTTTTCATTACTGACAGGTCCCTATGATGCTAGATCATGTGGCCAGCCCTTACGCAGCCTCGCAGGGATGTCAGTTCTATGTGGGTTGTCCTTCCTAATGATCTGGAAAGGCTAAGTCCTGGTTCTCAACCTGTGTCTCTCCTGTTGGTCCCACCCAGGGAAATGGAGACTTCTGCAAGTCTCCAGTGCCTGCAGTTATGAGGTCCAAAGAGAATGGATCAGAGAAGGAAACACAGCTACTCCGGCCTCTCCGGCTGCTCACAAGAGGGAGACACCCATTAGCAGAGGCGAGAGGGAACAGCTCCCTTCCTTGTTGGCAGTGGGCTTGAAAATAGCACCCGTAGCCACACTGGCTTCCCCCAGGCCACCTGATACACCTCAGGCGCCTCAGGGCAGGAAGTCTCAGAAACCAGGCATGGTTTCTGACTGCCCACTTCAACTCTGGTTGGCATGAAAAAGAGAAGGGCTGTGTAGGAATTGTCTCTGTGCCATAGTAGAAACCGAAGTAGATTCTCAGTACAAACTCACATGACTGAATGGCTGTCGTCTCCAGAACAGACTGGAGCTGTCCTATCCCAGAGGTGCTTCCGTTGGTGGCCTTGAACTTGGTTTGCAGACCGAAACTGCACTGGTACACCACAGGAGATGGGGCAACTGAGGATGGGGGTCAGGGGGAGACTGGCAGGAGCTGGGGCAGGATTTTTTTCCTGACCCCAGCTGGTGATCAGCTCATACCCTAAAGCAGAAGGATTAATAACCAGGGTAATTTTATCCCTGTTAGAATGTAACTACAGATGTGGGCTTACTGGCTGAAACAGCTAATCCTTTCTACATTTGGCTCACTCATGAAATACGATGCCTGAGGTTGTCTAAAGCACTGTTTGCACACGGGCCTGCGCTGGGCGCGGCTTCTCTCTCTGGGTTGAGTGGGCAGCTGTCGGGTGGGGTGGGGAGGCATCTGTGCTCTGGCCTCTTGCAAGCTGTCTTTTCACTGAGCCGGTGATGGAGGCGAAGGCCCGAGGCCTGTGTGTCTGTGGACTTGAAGGGTGCAGTTGAAGGAAAACGCCAGGTGTTGGAGTGGGTGGGTGCACAGAGAGCCTGGAGAGGAGGAGGAAAAAAAAAAAAAACAACTCTTGGAAAAAAATCTAAGGTTCATTTCGACCTTAAGTCCCTGAGACTCGAGGGATGGGGAGGCAGCAGGAGGGGGAGGGAAGGGGCGCCCCAGGTCGAGCCAGCAGGCACCCAGGGATTTACAGCGAGGCGATGGTTGGAGGCTGCAAAGCGAGGAGACACAATTATTAATAATCAAAGAGCTACTGCTGCTGGAGCAGAGATGAAAGGCTTTCCAGGCCAGTCGGTGATGCGCCTGGAGCTCTCCCCTGGGCAGCCACCTGCGGTGAGTAACAGGAGACAATGTTCCTCTGGGTGCTGAGGTCCGTGAGCCCAGAGTCGGTGCTGCCAGAGGTGGAGGGGGTCTCCGGGAGCCCTGGAGTGGTGGTGGGTGTGGCCTGAGGCAGAGGGCGGGGCCCCAGTGAGCAGGCGCAAGTGACCCCCGCCTCCCCGCCTCCCCGCCTCCCCACCTCCTGGTGGGCGTGGCCACGACGTCACCGGGCCAGGTCTCCCTGGGACCCCAGGCAACCCCGCCTTTGACCTCAGCCGCTCAAGGCCCTGTGACCGCGCCACCCACCGGTGCAAGCGCACCGGTCGCTTCCCCTCTTCTTCCCACCTTTCACCCCTCCCAAATCTTCAGTCTGGGCTGCAGGAACCTGAGAGGTTAAACCTTCATTCTTGAGCACCGCCTTCCAGAAACTTCTACAGACGCCCCAGGGTTCTTGGAAGACGTAGAGAGGAAAGCAGAGCGTCCTGCAGCCCCACCCGAAAGTTCCAGAAGCAGAGATGGCGTTTGCCCCAGACCCGGAGCGGGGTTGGGAAGGGCAAAGTAGCCAAGGGGCTTGTAAGAACACCTTCCTCCCCTGTCCCCTTACCTGGGGCCGTCATTGATGTCCCACCCCCTCCTCCCAAGTCCCGGGCACTAAGAACCTACAACCCTCTCCACCGCGGGGTCAGGGGGAGGATTCTGCCTCCAGGGCGGGATCCCAGTGTTGGGAAGCTCGCATCGCCATGGCAACGGACTCTTCCGTGGGAATACCGAACTCTCAAAAGTGCGACAAATTGGAGAGGGACCTGCTGAGTGCCAGCTGGGGCTCCAGGGAGGCGGGGGGAATGGGGCGGTCTGCAGGGAGTGGAGGGGGGTGCCGCGACCGAGCTTGACAGGCGCCCCCAAGCCTGGATTCAGGGCTGCCTGTGTTCCCTGGAAGTCAGATGGGGCCACACACGCGGGACACGTGATGTGATGTGCTGCTCTCCCTTGGCCTCCGGGTCCGTGGCCGCTGACTCACTTAGAAGGGCCGCCGCCCAGTGACAGCCTAGGCTGAGGCGGGCGCTTCTATTCCGTGGGCAGGTGAGACCATCAGCTCTTGTGGGAGGACAGGAGGGTTGGCTGTGGAATTCAGTTCTACCTGGCTGAGGCCATTGACATCTTTTACAGTTCCTTTTTAAAGTTTCTAAAGCTGTATCAGCCATTGTAAAAGTCTATATGTTTTTTCAGTTCAGAAACGTGTAAAGAAGGAAATGAACATGAGCCGCAGTCCCCATCTTCCCACCGGAACATAACCAACCACTGTTAGCATCTCGTTGTCATCCTCCTGAGATGCTCACATGGTCACCTAGGGATGTACTAGTGACAAAAGTAGATTCCATGATGTTTCGTCACCTGAATTTTCACTTAACGTACCAAAAACATGGAAAGACATAGAAACATACGGTACTGTTGAATATTATTTCTAATGGCAACATAGGGTTACTGTGATTTGTTAGCTAATTTCTTCTTGCTGGAAAAATTTAAATTATTTCCCAATTTTTATTCTTCTATATGGTAGAAGGATAAACATCCTTCTACATACCTATTTGCATTCAGTTTTCTTAAACTTCTAGAATTACTGGGCATTTAAATTTTTAATGCATATTTCTGAATTATGGTTCTGGATTTTTTGTTTCTTTGTTTTTTT
>SJYX01017835.1:274909-360600 GCA_006410675.1 Oreotragus oreotragus
TGGAGGAGGGCATGGCAACCCACTCCAGTATTCTTGCCTGGAGAATCCACATGGACAAAGGAGTCTGGTGGGTTACAGTCCTTGGGGTTGCAAAGAGTCGGACGTGACTGAGTGACTAAGCGCATGTATCCAGGAAGCACTCTGAAGGGGTAGCAGTCAGGTGCACTAGTGAATGGGTTACTGCTGTGGGCTGCAGGGCCGATCCCCTTGGGGATCCTCTGGGAGACCACACAGGACCATCCTTAGAATTGACCCCCATTTGTTTCTGCAAGGCGTCAGCTCTCCAGATTGGCTGATTTCCCCCCACTGTTATGTGGAGAATGTCCACAGGTAAATTCTGAGAAAGACCAAGAGGATGTAGCTGGAGTACTCACAGCCTCTGTGACAAATGAGTGATTGCTCCTTACCCTGAACCCAAGCCAAAGCATGAGGTTAATCCAGGACACAATTGCAAAATGGGTTAAGATTTCATCAGCCCCTTCACCTTCCCTCTCAGTTCCCTAAACCATCCCTTGGTGCCAACGCCATGCTGCCCCCAGCTTCCAAGATATCTGATTCTCCAAAACACACGAAAGAGACCTTCTCCTGATTAGAGTCGGAGACAAAATATGCTAGTTACTCTTGCAAGCACGTTTATATTTTAGGACGGGGAGAATAGCTCTTCACTGAAGAAATTGATGATAACATTGGCATTTCAGGCATGATGGCAGCTAACGGCTTTCCTGACGGGACATCCAGCCCTGGGGCTTGTCCAGCACAGGAATTCTGCTCGTCCTTTCCTGAACTGTGGCAGGTGAGAGGAGGCAGGGAGGGAAGAGTCCAGAGACTTGCTTTGCTAGTATGGATGACACTGGCCTGGGGATTTTAGAAACTGACAGGGAAAGAGGGAATCTGTGCGGGGGTGGGGGAGGGAGGAATCAGTTGCTGGAGGTGTCCACATCAAAAACAAAAATCTTTAAAAAAAAAGATTGAGCAGTTTACCCTCCTTCCTCTCTGACTCCTCCTTCTTGGTGTCCTTTAGGGATCCTACTTTCTTCTGCCAGTCCCCTCCAGGCTGGTGCTACCTATTTTCTTCTCCAGCTGGACCTGTTTTCTTGTCCAGCTGCGCGCACTGTGCGGCCAGCATGCCTTCATGGCTTCTGCTGCCGCCACAGCACACGCATGCTGGCCCAGCTTGTTGGCGGGGAGCCTGGGTCCCGACTGTCCAGAAGATGACAGCATTCAGGGTAGTGGGGGAATCTTGGGGTACACAGGTACTCCCTGTGGTGTGTGTTCTCTTGCTGTCATGTTTGAAAGCTAGTGTGCCTAGTTGAGCTGTGAGCTGTGAGAACAAGGGCTTGACTTTGATTCGCTGATCAGTGAATCTGTAGTGACCAGCAGACACTGGTGGAGCTGCCCTCCATGGGCGTTTCTCCACCAGCACCATTGTGGGGACCTAGGAGAGAGGGCTTCTCTGATCGCTCAGTTGGTAAAGAATCTGCCTGCAATGCAGGAGACCCCAGATTGATTCTTGGGTCAGAACGATCCCTTGGAGAACGGATGGGCTACCCACTCCAGTATTCTGGGGCTTCCCTTTTAGCTTAGCTGGTAAAGAATCTGCCTGCAATGAGGGAGACCTGAGTTCAATCCCTGGGTTGGGAAGATCCCCCGGAAAAAGGAAAGGCTACCCACTCCAGTGTTCTGGCCTGGAATAGAACATGGGGTATAGTCCATGGGGTCTCAAAGAGTTGGACATGACTGAGCGCCTTTCACTTTCAGGAGGATGGGGGCCAGCACCTTTCCATGCAGTATCTTTGTTTCTACTGACACAGGGACTGCCCCCCACCCCACCACAGCCATTCACAATTCCTCAGAACCTTCTACTCCCCCAATCCAGTAGATTTCCAGTTCTCATCCCCACTCCTCTTTGCAGTATCTGGCGCAATTCACCACCTCCACCATCTTGAAACCATCCTTCCTTGGCCTCCCTAACATCACACCCTCACCCCGTCCTTCTGTCCAGTGCACTGTTTTCTTTCATCTCCTAAACATAGTTCTCTCCTAAGACTCCATCCTCTGGAGCGATCTGAGGCAGTGGAAAGAATGCAGGTTCGGGAGCCAGAGTGGCTGTTGGATCCTGGGCTGTGTCATTTATTAGCTGGGTGACCTCTCTGAGCCTCCATTTGCTCAACTGTAAAATGCAGATTAATCAGGAGGGCTGAAGATATGGTAGGTAAAGGGCCTGACACAGAGTCATGGCTAAACACAGGGCAGTTGTTCTTGTGTGACTCTGCCAAGCATTACACAAGCCCCTGTTGGCTCACCCACTGCTCACCTCTGGGCTGGGGGAGCCAGCACTCTTTCCCCATCCCTGAATCCTCTCCTGCATCTGGTCCTGGATGCCACATATGTGTAAATGTTTCCACTTTTGATGTCCTGCCATGACCCAGGCATTGGCCTGCAGAAACCTACCTTGTCCTCCTTCTTTCTCTGAAACTCTTCCTGCCAGGATTTCCCCTGGTTCAGCCATCCACACGCTGCTATTTCCCAGACTTTTGGGATAAAAAACTTGGGAATGTCTTTCATTCAGCCATCTCTTTGGCTTTTCATATCTGGAAATCGCTATGATTATTGGTCCAGGGACTTCACATGCATTTCTGACTTCATCTCAACAGAACTTTGAAGCCGGCTATTATAGAAACGTGGCCTGGAGATGCAAAATCATCTGCCAGGAGAGTGAACAGTAGAGCAGGACTTGGACTCAGAGCCTAGCTTATCCCATTTCTTGGAAATTCCCTCCCCAGAATGATGGGAGTCAGACTGGTCCCACATCCCACTAACTGAAAATGTTGGGGTCTCTGCATCTTAAGAACAAACTGATGAACCTTTCCTAGTGTCTATCTGCAGCTGTCAGCTTTCTCCTGTCTCCCCCTGGTACATACCCATCAGTCTGCCTCACTCTCTGCTCTGGGTTCCTTAGTCACTGCCAGCTAACATCCACCTCCCTGGAGTGGCATCCACCTCCCTGGAGTGCCCCCCACCATGTCATTTGGTCCCCAAGACACTTTTTGGCCCTCACCATACCTGAGCCCTGTTTAACCTCTTCACAACCCGTCTACCAACATGTTTTCCTTTAGCTTCCCTCCTGGATTTCCTCCCACCTCTCTGGCAATCCTGCCCTAGTGGCCTTGGCCAGCCCATCACTTGGATGCTGCAAATCCCCAGATTTTGTTTCCAGGCTTTGTTCCCTTTATGAATCCTTTATTCACCCTGGTGGGCTCATTTCCTCTTGGAGTTTCAAGGTTCTCATATGCACCCACCCAGAAATACCCATTTCCCCTGCTTCTGTCTGTCAGTCCCTCTCAGTCTGTATCAGGTGCTGACTTTGATGGAAGAGATTCACTTTTCTAAAAGTCTTGAGTTTGGTTCTCAGCTTGGTCTACCTCTGGCTCCAGGAAATATTTTTTGTTTATTTAAAATTGCCAAGGAAGCCTCTGTCTTCACAGTTTGCTTTGGGTTAGTAATCCAGCTGCCCCGAGCCTGTAATTTTCTCTCTTCAGTGCCTCAAATGATGGTCAGTGATGGCTGCCGACAACACCATCTTTTAATTACTGTTTGCTCTGTACCTCTCATGTGCCAGAGATATTGCCAAAAAGTATTCCCTTTTGGCTCACCACTGGTGAGGGTCTCAGTAATTACACTGCTGCATCAGGCCAGGGTTTTTCCATACTCCCACTGGGAGGAGAGGAAGCTGATGTTAGATGCTTTTGGAGATTAGGACCTTCAAAAGTAGCCATGTATACAGGAGAATTTAGAAACACATGTGCATGTACAGTGAAGATACTCAGATAAACTCTGAAATGAGGCATTCTCTTAGAGCTTATCCCTAGGCTCAAAGAAAGTCTAGGTAAGTGGTGGGGTGTCCCTAGGGCATAGCTAATCTGAAATGGCCCGGAAAGCTGGCTGTTTTCTCATTTTTCAGTCTTCTTTTGGCATATTTGTTTGTTTGTTTTGTATCTGTTTCGGCTCCTGGCATTTCAGGAAATCTCTGCCAAAACACTAATTGAACACAAGCTGAAGAAATAGAATATTCACAGTGATTAAGCATGACAAGGCATATAATCTTTGCAAAAATATTTTGGAACAGTCTCAAACAAATGTACTATTGTAGCTAGCCTTCAACAGCATCGAAGAAAGAAAGTGAGGGAGGGGTGAGAGAGAAAGAAGGAGAAAGGACAGAGAAGACTAGCAAACCTTGAGGAAGGGGGGAGAAGCAGAATCTGATTTCCAGAGTTACTGCATTATAATAGCCAAATACACAGTTTCAACAACAACGCAATTGCAAGGCATAGAAAGAGTCAGGAACAGATGGCCCATTCAGAGGAACAAAATTAATTGACAGAAGCTGTCCCTGAAGAAAGTTGGACATCAAAATCATTAGACAAAGACTTTAAAGCAAATCTCTCAAGTATTTTCAAAGAGCTAGGGAAAACATGGATAAAGAACAAAATGAAATTAGGAAATCAATCTGTGAACAAAATGAGAATATTAACAGAAATTATAAAAAGTAAAAGTGTTGAGCTGAAAAGTACAATAATTTATATAAAAATTCACTAGAGGAGGTTCAGCAACAAATTAGAACAAGAAGAGAAAGAAAATCAGGGAACTTGCAGATAGAACTATTAAAAAAGGTACAGACTCTGAGAAGCAGGGAAAAAGAATGAATAAAAATGAACAGACCACAGGGATTTGTGGAATGCCAGTAAGGGGAACAACTTATGCCTTATGGGCATTTCAGAAGAAGAGACAGAATGATTATATGGAGAAATGGTGGCTGAAAACTTCCCTAATTTGGAGAAAGACATGATTCAAGAAGCTCCATAAACTCTAAGTAGGATGAACTCAGAGAGATCCATGCTGAGACATATAATCAAACTGTAAACAAAGACAAAGAATCTTAAAAATAGCAAGAGAAAAGTACCTTAGCATGTACAAGGGATCCTCAATAGATTATTAGCTGATTTATCACCAGAAGTCATGGAGGCCAGTGGGCAGTGATATAATTTAAAATGCTGAAAGAAAAACTGTCAACCAAGAATTCTATATCTGGCTAAACTGTGCTTCAGATATGAGGGAGAAATTAAGACGTTCTCTGATACACAAAAGCTAGAGGAGTTCATTACCATTCAACCTACTCTACCAGAAATTCTAAAGGGAGTCCTTCAAGTTGAAATGAAAGGACCTTAGATAGTAATGCAAAGTGATGTGTGTGTGTGTGCTAACTTCAGTTGTGTCCTTTGTGACCCTATGGATTATAGCCCACCAGGCTTCTCATTCTGTGGCGATTCTCCAGGCAAGAATACTGGAGTGGGTTGCCATGCCCTCCTCCAGGGAGTCTTCCTGACCCAGAGAGAAAACCAGCATCTCTTGCGTCTCCTGCATTGGCAGGTAGGTTCTTTACCACTAGTGCCACTGGGAGGCCTGCAGAAAAAGGTAAATATATGGGCAAACACAAAGTCCATTATTATTGAAATTTTGGTTTGTAACTCCTTTTAAAATTTTTCTATAGTATTTAATGGACAAAAATTATAAATCTGTCACTGGGGACACAATGTGTAATAATAAAATTAATAATCAATTTCAGAGCTAATCTGATGTCCACTGAGCCAGGAAAGAAAGCAACAGGAATCAGGTTACATGGCACCCAGGGCTCCATTATTGTGAGCTGAGTCTGTTACAGAGAAGTATGGGATGTACTTTTCTTTGAGTTCCTAATCCCAGACAAACTTTCCATAGCACTGGCTGCTGGTCTCACCTGTTAGAAACCATGTACACTTCTCCCTGATTGACCATTCACTCCTGTGTTCATTTGTTTACTCATTGCTGTCATACATTTAGAATAAAACATGAAGTTCTCATCATGGCTTTCAAGGCTCCTGGTAGCTTCTCCAGCCTCATTTCTTACCACCTCCACTCAGTCTGATTTCTGTCTAATTGTCACACACATCAAACATCGTTGAGTTTCAGGGTCTTTGCACTTGCTAGGAGGACTTATCTGCTTCACGCATCTCTCATGCTCCAGCAGGCTAACCTGGGCTTGCTTTCATGGTAACCTAGCAAGTTTCTGAGAGAGAAAGAGAGAGGACCAAAGGCCACCCAGGCCTAGGTTGGGAACTGGCACTTGGTCACAGCTTTCACATCTTGCTGGCCAGAGCAGGTCACAGGGAAATGGGGATGGGGGAAATGCCAAAGGCTGTATGGTGGAGAGACTTAACAGTGGCTGTTAACCCCTGCCTCCTGTTGCCCATGACCTCGTATAATCCCTCCTTGAGGGTGAGCTGGACCTGTGCGTCTATCTGTATGATAGACTATGATAAAGGTAAGGGAACATCACTGTTAGATTAGATTACATTACCCAAGACTCTCTTAGCAAACGGGGTACTAGAGACCCTCATTATGAGCTCAATGAGAGATACAACCATGTTGGAGAAGCTTGTATGTCAAGGACCTGTGAAACGACTCTAGGACACTGGGGTGTCCCCAGCCCACCGCCAGAATGGAACTGGGTTTTCAGTTTAGCCATCAGAAGTGAACTCTGCAGAGAACCCGAATGAGCCTGGAAACAGATTTTTCCCCAGCCGAGTCTCCAGATGATGACGCAGCCTTGTGAGATCCCAAGCAGAAAACTCAGTCCAAACTCCTAGATATGGAAAGTCTGAGATAATAAATGCAATAAAACAATAATAAATATTGTTTTAAGCCATTAAGTTTGGAGCAATTGGTCATGCAACATAGAAAATGAATGAAGTCTGGGTCCAGCTGATAAACAGTAGCTGAGAAGTGGAGTGTCCTTAAAGGAGTCTAATGGTTCTTTCTGACTTTACCTGGGAACCCAGGAGCCCTGAACAGATGGGTTGTGATGGACCATGTTTGCCTGGTATTGGATTTCTCATGTGAACTGCTGCTGCTGCTGCTAAGTCGCTTCAGTCGTGTCCGACTCTGTGCGACCCCATAGATGGCAGCCCATCAGGCTCTGCCGTCCCTGGGATTCTTCAGGCAAGAACACTGGAGTGGGTTGCCATTTCTTTCTCCAATGCATGAAAGTGAAAAGCGAAAGTGAAGTCGCTCAGTCGTGTCTGACTCTTCGGGACCCCATGCACTGCAGCCTACCAGGCTCCTCCGTCCATGGGATTTTCCAGGCAAGAGTACTGGAGTGGGTTGCCATTGCCTTCTCCCATGTGAACTGACCTACCTAAAATTCTAGTGTGTGAACACGTAGAAAGACAGACTGTATTGTTGGGTGGAGCCCAGGATGGCTGTTCCTTGTAGAGTGGGATGTTATGAAAGCCCAGGCTGGTCCTCCCTTCCCGTCCACACTCAGAACCAGTTTTTCAGTGGAATCTCTAGGGGTGATGTGACTGGGATATAGTATTAATTCCATTAACTTGGAGATATGAGAGGAAAAGAGACTTGTCTCAAATTAGTGATAAAAGCAAATATTAAAAAAAGATTTTAAAATAAGTTCTGTCTTATCACTGTCAAGCAGTTAGAAGATGCAGTGGTTAATGTATTCTTGTTAGATATGCTTTTATGATTAGGGAAGTAAACCTTGTAATTAGCATGTTAATTGCTGATATTAAAGTGATAGCTTGAGGATTTTAGTTTCAAAAAGATGAACATTATCACAGTCTTCTTTATATTATCAATTCGTGTTTTGAGAGACAGAGATGGTGTAATGGTAAACAGCACTGCTGCCAAGTCACTTCAGTTGTGTCCGACTCTGTGCGACCCCATAGACGGCAGCCCACCAGGCTCCCCCGTCCCTGGGATTCTCCAGGCAAGAACACTGGAGTGGGTTGCCATTTCCTTTTCCAATGCATGAAAATGAAAAGTGAAAATAAAGTCACTGAGTCATGTCCGACCTTCAGCGACCCCATGGACTGCAGCCTTCCAGGCTCCTCTGTCCATGGGATTTTCCATGCAACCACAGCCCCTGTTTAAAAATCACAAACAACAAGTGAGCTGGATGCAGATGATCAAATTTTTACTCTGTTCAAATGACATACCTGAAGCACTCAGGTGACAGAAAAAGTAAGGTCATGATCATGTTTGTCAACTGAAGCCATGGGAACAGCACTTGTCCCATAGCTCCGCTGGGCTGCCTGTCCTGGTGGGATTTAATGTTTTGTCTTCCTCCATTTGCAAAGTCCTCAAAGAACAGTCAGCAGTTTACGTAGGATGTGGGATACTGGGGCAGCAAATGGCATTGGTTTATCAAATTTTAAAAAAATTTGATGCAAAACCCACGTCAGGAAATTGGCAATTGGAATTATGTGGTTGCATTACTTGATGACAATATATTATTTGATAAAAAGCAGAGACATCACTTTTCCAACAAAGGTCAAAGCTATGTTTTTTTTTTTTTTTCCAGTAGTCATGTTTAGGTGTGAGAGTTGGACCATAAAGAAGGCTGAGCATCAAAGAATTGATGCTTTTGAATTGTGCTGGAGAAGACACTTAAGGGTCCCTTGGACAAACCAGTCAATCATAAAGGAAATCGACCTTGAATATTCATTGGAAGGACTGATGCTGATGCTCCAGTATTTTGGCCACTTGATGTGAAGAGCTGACTCACTGGAAAAGACCCTGATGCTGAGAAAGATTGAAAGCAAAAGGAAAAGGGGCCAGCAGAGGATGAGATGTTAAATAGCATCAGTGACTCAATGGACATGAATCTGAACAACTCTGGAATACAGTGAAGGACAGAGGAGCCTGGTGTGCTGTATAGTCCATGAGGCTGTAAAGAGCTGGACATGACTTGGTGACTGAACAACAACCCCATTACCTGGTGAAGACAGACAAGCATGTGGGTTCTGGATTCTGGGCCTGTGTTTTCTCTCCCTTCTTCCACTGTCACTCCAGAAACTGCAGGGCTGATGGAGAGCACCCCAGAAGGCTGCTGCAGAGGAGGGAGCAATGCCTTTCCCTCCAAAATCCAAGGCAGTACTTTCCCCTGGTGGAGGGTTCAGGCCCCAACCCCAGCAGCCAGAATGGCAGCCCAGGGGCCTGATGTGAAGGAGCAAAACCTTAGGTTTTGTAAAACTTGCCCCAGGACTGCCTTTCCTTCCAGGACACTGCTACAGAGGTCACAGCACTGAACGGCTGGTGAAGTGCTTAGGTCTGCCCAGAGAAGAGAGGGAAGGGAGGCTGGAGAGGGTGTCAGTCCAACACAGATGCCCCTGGGAGGCTGGCAGGCTGCTCGGCACAAACCTGCCTCTCTTGCAGAAATCTCCCTTGCATCGCTGTGGCCCCCAGGCCTCTCTGTCATCAAGGTCCCACAGCCAGGGCAGAATTAAGCACTGCTCAGGGCTGGGTTCCAGTCCATAAGTCAGCTCTGGAATCCCAGACCTGCTGTGCCCACTTTGCTGTGTGACTCTCAGTCGGGTGTCTGAGCAGCTCTAGGCTTCAGGCGTCTCTCCCGCCTGTAGAACACGTCCTGTTCTTGTGTGGCCCTGTGTGTGGCATCACAGCAGAATCTCATAACCAAGAAGAAGTCTAATTTTCCTGTGTCTGACATGAAGGAGGATTTATTTGGCTGCATGTGAAAGACTCCAGATAACAGTAACTTGAACACAGCCAGAGTTTCTTTTCTTTTGATGGCAAAGCCTGAAGGAAGGCCCTTGAGGGCAATGTGAGGGCCTCATGCCACCTGCTCATCTGTCCAGAGGGTATGATTTTGAGCCTCAAGGTCCAAGGTGAATTTCCACTGTCTTGTCCACGCCCCCAGGGCAGGATGGAGGAAGAGGGGTGGGGGAGCAGTGGGGGGTGGGGGAAGGAGAGACATGACCCCCTCACCTCTTATCTCTTATACACATCTAAAGTAANGAAAATACTTGCTTACAACATATCAAGCAGTGCAAAGATACATATATATGTACACACACACATATACTTATGAGAGTGTGTATATATTCCACGCCCCCCCCCCACCGCCCTCCCCACCACCCTATAAACTCTAGTAAACTCTAGGACTTCTTGGTGGCTCAGATGGTAAAGAATCTGCCTGCAATGTAGGAGACCTTGGTTCAATCCCTGGTTGGGATCCACTGGAAAAGGAAATGGCAACGCACTCCAGTATCCTTGCCTGGATAGTCCCATGGACATGGGATGGCAGAGTCAGACAGACTGAGCAACACTTAAGCTTTCACATTAACTCCAGGCCCCCGAGGGAGCTAATATGAACAGTTGGATATATATTCTTTCATGTCTTTCTTGATTGACATGTAAAATGCACAAACCTTTCTGTCTCCCCACATATATTATTTTTTTTTAATGAGAACTTCATTTTAGAGATAAAATATGTTTTTCCAAATATGTAGTTTGCTTGTTTCTAATACATAGCAAATCATTTTATTGGAAAGTATATGTGGCTCTAACCCGTTCTTTATAATAACTGCATAATCGCTCATAGTATGGATTTCATAGTTGAATGCACTGTAATTTCTTCTGCCATTCCCCAATAGAATATGTAGATTATTTCCTTTTATTGTCACTGTAAATAATGTTGCAAGAAACAGCCTTGTACACTATCCTAAGGTATGTGAGATGTTTGATCAAAGGGCCTGCAGTGAGTTCCACTTGGTCACTTCCTGAAGATTCCTAATTTGCAGGTGGGTACGGGGCAGGGAGGGGCTGGTCTCAGCCTTCAGCCCCCTTTCACAGACTGGGGACTGAACTACATAACTCTAGCTCGTGAGTGACAGAGCAGAATCTTGAGCTCAGAAGTGACTCCCTTTCCACCCCCTCAAATAAAAACCCTTGCCTCCCCTTCACTGCCAGGGGGCTCCTGCTTCTCTAAGGAGGGGCAGAGACACTGGGACAGCCAGCTAATTCTTTAGCCACCTCAGCACTTTGTGGAGCATCCTGTTTTTGTGTTGGGGTGTGTTGGGGAGGATGGGTGACCTAACTTCAGGTCAGCTAGGCAGCCACACCCCCTCAAAGTCACTTCCTCGATTCCTGGAATCCCCACTGCCGAGGTTTCTAGCTCCTGGAAGGATGCAGTGCACCCCTCTCCAACCTGAGGATACACACTATGTGCCCTTGACCCATGACATACACTGACCACAGCGGCCACCCAGAGAAAGTGACCGCTTCCCTTCCCCACCTGGCTGGAGGGAAGAGGGCAGTTTCTTCCATCTCTAGGGACTCTGTGCATCTTGTGTCTTCTAGCCAAGTCACTGCCATCACTGTCCACGAACAAATCAAAGTCTTCAGCTCTGAAAAACCCCAGTTCAAGAAACAGCCTTCCTCACTCCACTTGGGCCTGTCAGCTCCACCTGATAACGTGAAGATTCTCAGTTCTTCTCAGCCTGGGCTTAGCAGTCAGCTCAGCCCAGAAGCAGGACAGGAGCCAGCCCCACACTGTTGATGCTGTTTAGTCCCTAATTCATGTCCGACTTTTTTGCAACTCCATGGACTGTAGTCCACCCGGCTCCTTTGTCCATGGGTTTTCCTGGCAAGAATACTGGAGTGGGTTGCCATTTCCTCCTTCAGGGGATCTTCCCAACCCAGGGATCGAACCTGTGTCTCCGGCATTGGCAGGCAGATTCTTTACCTCTGAGCCACCAAGGACACCCAGCCCTACACTGCTCACCTTTTATCTGCAAGTGGCTTTCACAGTATAGGACATTTTGTTTTCATCAACCTACCCTCTGTTACTCAGGGGCATATATTTAGCTGTTGCTTTTCTCACGTTTTGGGAAGTGCTGATTTTGTGCTTTTCAGAGTGAAGACAGAGGCCAGAAGCATCTTGATTTTGTTTTTGCATCTTGTATGTTGATTCAGCAGTTGGAAAGCTGTTGCATGTAAGGATATTTCTGAGTTTGGAAAAGGCTGGGAACAAGGCTCTGGCAGAGCCCTGGATGGTGGGGGCAGGGTAAGAGTAGAGTCTGTGATGTCCTTTTAAGTCGTGGGATCGAAAGCTCCTGGAGGGGCAGTGACTATGTCCTCTTGCTTCTGAGTCCCCAGCACCTGTGTGAGGTCTGCCCTGGAAAGTGCTTGATAAATAGAACTGGGCAAATGCAGGCAGAAGCTGAGCTCAAAGGCGGGCCCCAGGCCAGGAATGACTGTGCCAGTCTTGGGGGAAGCCAGTGTCTTGGGGGTGGGGGATCCAAGGGTGGCTAGAGCCCAAGCAGGAGGGGACCCCTCCACCGCTCTGATGCAGCCCCTGGAGCAGACTTCTGGGGGACTTGCATGTTGGCACCATGGCTTTCCAGGCTGGGCCTCGCTGGGCAGGGAGGCTGCAGGATGTACCAGGTGAGTAGCTGTGCCCAGTGGCAGCCCTGTGTGCTCCAGAGCTGTGGGCGGGGGGCCCTCCTCCTGTGAAGCTCTCTGGGCAGTTTATTTCTGCAGCATCAATTCTGTTCTGAGGGCTGAAATCCACTGGCCAGGCCTAGCAACAGTCACCAAGAGAAACAAACAGCAGAGGAAGCCTGGTTCATAGCTGACTCCCTTTTGGAGGGATGGCTCTGAGGGAGGCGTGTCATCCCCCGCAAGATGGTCTATGGGGGTGGGTGGAGGCAGGGAGCCGACCATGGACCCTTGGGAGGGCCGTGCACAGCGGGAGGAACACAGCTATTTGTTCTGTGTAATTAGATTGAGCTTATTTCCTTCTGTGGCACAGAGCTGGAGAGCCAGGGTTCTCAAAAAATGTTATCTTATCTCATTTTGTGTAATGTCATCATGGCACAGCTGGAATGGGAAGAAAGAACATTTTTGAGACATTCCTGGTCCTCTTCATGGATTGTGTTCTGTTCCTTCGGCGTTGAAGTTAGTCTGATGCTGCGGTCTCCAGGAGCCCAGGGCAGACACAACACTGTAAACAGCCCACAGACATATAGGAAGGTGCTCTTTCTGGATAAATCTAAGGCCTGAGGGAGAGAGGCTGAGAGATCAGACAAGGCAGTCCCCTGGGCCCCAGCATCTCTGCTCAAAAAACCTGCCAAGGCTGCTGACCTAGGTTTGTCCCGGAGGGGAAATGAGAGAAACAGAGAAATAAACCTGGGGCAGCTGAGTTCCCCTTTGAGTCACTGTCCTGGAGTGACTCTGTGAAAGGGGGCAGCCCTCCGAGGTGGTGCTGAAAAACATCAGGGAACAAAAGAGGATGACCGTGCAGTTCTTTTCAAGATGAGAAGATGAGACACAGGAGGTGGGCTGGGATCCTGGGCAGGCCCTGGCAGCCCTGCCTTCGCCCACGCAGTCTCTCTCTCCCCCCCCAGCTTTCTGGCTGCTGTCTTCACGGGGCACCAGCCGTCACTGGATGCGGATGCGTCCTCCAGGGCACTTTGCCCAGGGCCGGCTCCCTAGAAGGACGGCCTGGCTGGAGGGACCCGTGGCTGTGCCTCAGCCCTTCCTGATGGCTGGATGCTGTGATGGCCCCCCAGGGTCTCTGTTCTTGCCCGCCTGCCCTCTGGCTCTTGCAGTGACATGGGACCCCGCAGGCTGGGCTCCGAGCACAATGGCCCCCTGCAGCTCTCCCCCAAGGTGTAGGTCTCTGGGGGTGCTGCAGTATGCTGTGCTAGAAAGATCAAGGATGGGTCCAGATCTTAGGAGTGGACAAGCCACCAGGAAATACCTCCAGCTTCCTGAAGAGGGGGTCTCCGTGTCTCGGATGTTGAGGATGACACGTGGCATGTTGTGATGTGCTGGCATTTCTCCTCACGACCACACTGGCCCCTGTGGTCACCACAAGCTTGTGTCACCAGGAAGAATGCCCGTCCAGCTCCTTCCTCTCCCTCTGCTCCCCATGTCTCTCTGCTACTGGCCCCTCGGAATCCGGATTTCACAGAAACGTACGTGCATACGGCTCAGGACTGGAAGGGACCTCTGGAAGTAGTTGGTACATCTGTCGTGCTACTAGTTTTCCGTCACTTTCAAGTACATTTCCTCGTTTCTTTATAAGGACTGCCACCCACCCAGTGGACAGCACGGACACAGACACCAAGGTCTGGGGAGCATCACGACTTACTGAAGGTCATGCCGACTCTGATCCATGCCCTTCCTGGAGCTGCAAACCCCTGGGCCTCCTCATCCTTTCCCTCCTTCTTGGGCCAGCCCCAGCTCTGGTGCTAAATGGCCCCATCATAGCTCAGTCCAGCCTTGGCCGCCCCTGGACAGGGCTGTGGGGGCAGCAGTCGTGCTGGGAGCCTCCTGACTTGAGCAGGAGTTTGAGTGGCAGCAGCTGGTTCTCTTGAGCCCTGTCCCGGCTGGTAAGTCTGGAGGCCTTTGTATAAATGCCCCACCGTGGGGTCCAGTACAGGAGCAGCTCAAACACAGTCTGGAATCATCCTTGGTCATGGCCCATCCATGGCAAGCCTGAAATGGCTGAGCACACGTGAAGCCCTGGTTGTGGCCCTAAGGGTGGCTAATGACTCACAGGGTGATTTCATCTCAGAATCTGCACTCTTTTTGGTCCATGTGTCTGGTGGCCCAGATGCCCGGGACTCTGATCAGCTTTCACACACAGACTCTCCCACAGGCCTCAATTCAGTGAGGTCTGTGTGCTCTGGACCCCTCCTAGAACAGTTTTCAATGAGAGGATGAAATACCCCAGACCCTACAAGGGAAAAGGCCATGTCTTAGGACTCCACACCATGGGTGTTCACAAATCCCAGAGGAAAGGAAGATCCCTCGTCCCTCCAGGCCAGGTCACAGCTGACCATCTGCTCCTTGTGGTCTGACAGGTATTTAGTTCAGCCTCAGCAAGTCTTCTCTGCCACCCCCTGACCCCTGGGAAGCCAGATAAATGGAGACAGGAAGGTGAGAGTCTGATGTGCTCTTGAAGACCTGTCCTGGGCAGGAGCACACAGGTGAAGGACACTGGTCTGTGGTGATGCTTCCTGATGCCTCTGGGAGTGAGCCATCCAGCTGAGGGGCAGTGATCAGGGCCAGGTCCTGGGGAGGCACAGAAGGGGCAGCCAAGTAAGCGGGGGAGAGAAGCAGCTGAGGAGTGAGGAGCTTCCGCCAGGCTGGGAAGGCGGTGGGGTGAGAGGTGGGGGTTGCTGTGCTGTCTGGGGCTGCCAACAAGAGCCTCAGATGTGGTTTGCAGGGAGTCAGTGAGCACTTTAAGTCAAGCGGTGACATCCAGTCAGCTTGTGAGGCTGCCGACGGGCAGGATTGTAAGGAGGGTCAGGCTGCAGATCTCTGGCAGAGCGCACAAGCCCAACACTCAACTCTAGATCTCACACAAACAAGAGAAGACTCCCTTGCTCCTCCAGGGCAAGACATCTTTGCTCAGAGCCAGGAGGCTCAAGCTGGCCTTCTCCCCACACAGGAGAGGTTGGTGTTATGCAGCCAGTTGCTCTGGTCTGCAAAACTTAGCAACGTCGTAGGAGGCTGAGATGCTCCTAGGGGTTATTGAGACAGAAGGCCCTTTCTAATCTGTGCTGATAAAAAGAATCAGCTCATGTTAATAGGTGGCAACAGCAGGCTTGGGACTCTGGCCGTCACCAGTGGCCCCTCTGCAGTCTTAAGAATGGTCTTTGGTATCAGAAGGATGCTGAGGTTGAGGCTGGGCTTAGTGGGAGGGTCAAGGGTTGCCAGGGTTAAGGGTGTGGTGGAGACTCCTTTAAGCTCAGTGCACTGGGCCTGCCACCAGATACCTGTTTAAAGACGTACAAGCACCACCCCTACCCTGGCTGCCCACCCTCGCCCCAAACACACCTGAGAGGCTCTGACTTAGTTTAAGGCTTTCTCCCTGATAGAGAGTAGGTCCCATTGAGGCCGTGAGTTAAACCCATTTCACCTGCCTTCACTAAGCATGGTCATTTAAGAACCCGAGGCCGCTAACATGTTTGCTTGAGTTGTTTTCTAGAAACTTGGACTCAGCTGTGTCTGGGAGCTGAGTCGGTTAAGACTGGATGGAACCGCCCATCCTTTAACAGACGGGAGCACGAGGTCTGTTACTACTGCTGGCCCATAGCGGAGTCACGCATGTGCAGAACAGCCATCCTCCCCGCTTTTCCTCATCAGCTTCCCACACGCTCCCCAAGCAAACACTGCTGCAAATTTCAGCATCTCAGCGTTCAGGAAACAAACCTGGCTGGTGACACTGGAAGTTCTTTCTTCCCTCCTGTGCCTGAGACTTTGCATCTTGGAAGAGTTGGTGGGAGACTTTCCAAGGGAGGTTCGTATGGTGAAGGCGCCAGGGGGCTGGACACCCGAAGGAAGAGGTAGAGGGTTGCCCAGGAGGTGGGGGAGCAGAGAGCAAAGGCCACAGTCTCCATCTACTTGCCATTGGCTTCACCGTCTGTCTGAGCTGACCTAGGCCTGGCCATGTTTCTCCTTAGGCCCAGCCGAGGTGGGGCGGCTTGACCCCAGGGCTTCTGGACCTCCCTACACCCTGGTTCAGCCCGAAACCCAGAAGGGTAAGTTGTTCCAAGGAGACCAAAGTGCGGGCTGTCCTCACCTTGGGCCAGGGTGTGCTCTGAACGGTCTTTTTTCATGTGGGTACTTCGCTGTAGAAGCAGTGCCGTCCTTCAGGGTGATCTGGGGACGTGGATCAGCCTGCAAAGGCTTGACTNATTCAGTATTTCTTCCTGTGCCATTTCAAAAGAATTTTCATTGAGTTAAAATGAACATACAGCATTATATTCATTTCTGGTATACAACATTATGATCTGATATTTGCATATATTGCAAAATGATCACTATGATAAGTCTAGTTATTATCTGTCACCACACATAGTCTGTCTCTTATACACATCTAGATGTGTATAAGAGACAGAGCCTGCAAAGGCTTGACTGACCCATGAGGTGCCCCGCGTGGTTTTGAAAGTGGTCTTGGGTCCCCAGCTTTCCTCCGAAGCTCGGCTCTGAGCAGGTGGCAGTGGGGCCTCTCCTGGGGAGAACGTGGGCGACAGGAAGGGAGGAAAAAGGAGAAAGGGCGGGTGTGTGTGCGTGTTGGGGGCTTTTGGGGGTGAGGGAAGCCAGGCTCACACAGTTCTTCGGCTTCTCCAGGAGCAGAATTCGACAGAGCCAGAGTGGGACGCTTAGCAGAAGGCCCAGGGCCCTTCACAGCTTCGGGATTTGGTGTGCTTTTGAGTCTGGTGATTTTTTTTTTTTTTTTGGGTCTGCTTAAAAAAAAAGTATAATTCACATATAGTGAAATGGACCCTTTTAGAAAAAATGAAAGTATAGTTGATTTACAATGTGTTAATGACTGGTGCACAGCAAGATGATTCGGTTTTGCATATACATTCTTTTCTATTATGGTTTACCATAGATTATTGAATATAGTTCTCAGTGCTAAGCAGTGGGAACTTGCTTATCCGTTCTGTATGTAAAAGCTCACACCTGCTAACCCCAGTCTCCCTCTCCGTCCTTCCTCCGCCCCCCACCCCCTTGGCAGCCACAGGTCTGTTTTCTCTGTCCATAATTCTGTTTTGCAGACAGGTTCGTTTGTGTCGTGTTTTAGATTCCACGTATCACTGGTATCACATGGTTTTTGTCTTTCTGACTTCATTTTGTACGATAATCTCTGGGCCCATCCGTGCTGATGCAGATGGCATTGTTTTGTTCTTTTATGGCTGAGTACTATTCTATTGTATATATGTAACTGCCTCTTTGTTGGTTATCTGTCAGTGGACTGTTAGGTTGCTTCCATGTCTCGGCTATTGTGAATAGCACTGCTATAAACATAGGGGTACATCTTTCTGAATATAGTTTTCTCCAGGTATATGTCCAGGAGTGGGTTTGCTGGATGACATGGTAACTCTATTTTTAGTTTTCCAAGCAACCTCCATGCTATTATCCACAGTGGTTGCACCAGTTTACATTCCCACCAATAGTGTAGGGGATTTTCCTTTTCTCCACACCCTTTTCAGCATGAAATGAACCCATTTAGTGGACAGTTCTTGAATTTTGACATAATGTATACAGTTGTGTAACATTTCATTGTACCCTCCCTCCAGGTAAGTGATGGTTTTTCTAACTGTTATGAATGATTTTCTTTTTTCTCCATTGGCTATCGTTCAGTTCAGTTCAGTCGCTCATTGGTAAAGAACATTACATTAAATTTTATGAGTTAATATTTTATCTTGCAATATTAGGGGATTTTCCTTTTCTCCACACCCTTTTCAGCATGAAATGAACCCATTTAGTGGACAGTTCTTGAATTTTGACATAATGTATACAGTTGTGTAACATTTCATTGTACCCTCCCTCCAGGTAAGTGATGGTTTTTCTAACTGTTATGAATGATTTTCTGTTTTCTCCATTGGCTATCGTTCAGTTCAGTTCAGTCGCTCATTGGTAAAGAACATTACATTAAATTTTATGAGTTAATATTTTATCTTGCAATATTGATGAACTCTTACTAGTTATAATGAGTCATCTAATGGTCCTGTTGAATTTTCCATGCAGATGATCCAGTGTGCAAATAAAGACAGCTTTATCATCTCTTCAAACTCTTTTAGCTCTTATTTTGTTTTCCTGTCTCAGTGATTGCCAGGGTCTCCAGATTTATAATAAGTCATCATGATGATGGTAGACATATTTAGGTTTTTCTATTAAATGTGATGTTTTGTTGACTAAGTATGATTTTTTTGTTATTGAGATATTGTCAAAATAAGAAAATACTTTTATATTCCCAGCTGAGATTTAAAAAAATAAAAATCATAATAGGTAGTGAATATTACCTAGTACTTTTCTGCATTTATTTTCATAATAACATGATTTTTTTTCCCTTTAGTTCTTAGTACCTTAGGTCTTAATGTTACTGATGTTCTGATCCTAACATATGCTTAATTTAAATTTCTAGAATAAACTTCTTGATGCTGTTGCATCATCAATACCGGTTAGATTTGGTTGTGTAATACTTTGTTAGGATTCACAAGTATAAAGAACTTATTTATTTTTTTAATTCTTCTTATTAGTTTCAGAATCAGGCATATGATGGTGATTATCTATTCCTTGGAAGTGTGACAGATTACATCCACGATATCTGTCTTAATTTGGGTTGCTGTAACAACAATACCATAGACTTGGTGGCATATTCAACATTTATTTCTTATAGTTCTGGAGGGTGGCAAGTCCAAGGTGCCAGGAAGTTCAGTGTCTGGTGAGGACCTGGTTCATAGACCGTTGTCTTGTTGCTTTACCCTCACATGGCTGGAAGTGAACAAGGGAGCTCTCTGAGGTCTATTTTGTAAAGGCACTAATCCCATGACTTGATCACCTCCCAAAGCCCCACCTCCTTATGCCTTCACATTGGGAATGAGGCTTCACTATATAAATTCCAGGAAGACACAAATATTTAATACCTTAAGAATACCATTTGGGTCTGGGTACTTTTGCAAATGCTCAATTTCCCTAATACTTATTGGTCTATTCAGTATTTCTTCCTGTGCCATTTCAAAAGAATTTTCATTGAGTTAAAATGAACATACAGCATTATATTCATTTCTGGTATACAACATTATGATCTGATATTTGCATATATTGCAAAATGATCACTATGATAAGTCTAGTTATTATCTGTCACCACACATAGTTGCAATGTTTTTTTTGTGATGAAGACTTCTAAGACACTCTCTCAGCAAGTTTCAAATGTGCAACTCAGGATTATTAACTATAGTCACTGCTATACATTGTTATATCATCAGTGACATATTATTTATAATGGGAAGTCTGTGCCTTTGATCCCCTTCACCTATCTTTCCCATCCCCATTTTTAAAATTTTACGTATATCCAGAAATATATTTTGCCTAGACTTTCTATGTTTATTAAAGCTGAGTAGTTAATATTTTTATTATTGTTATATCACTGTGTCATAGTTGATTGTATTTTTCCTTTTTAAACTTTTTATTTTTCATTGGAGTATAGCTGATTAATAGTGTTGTGATAGTTTCAGGTGGACAGCAAATGGACTCAGCCATACATATGCGTGTATCCATTCTCCCCCAAACTCCCCTCCAATCTAGGTTGCCTCATAACATTGAGCAGAGTTCCCTGTGCTGTATATATAATAGGTCCTTGTTGCTTATTCATTTTAAATATAGCAGTGCATATGTGTCCATCACAAACGCCCTAATTAGTCCCTTCATCTCTAATTCACATTATCTCTTTTTTTCTTGACCAGTTATGCCAGAGGTATGCCTACCTGATTAGACAGGTTTATCTTCTGATTCGTTTCTACTGGCCAAAACAGATCCAATGTTCTTTAAAAATTAGCCAAACCTTTCTCACCTTCTGGTAGTTCTTGTCCTCTTTTCAGGTTTGGGGAATTTTCCAAAAAAAACTTTATAAGTTTTGGGCAACTTTCCAAACCAGATAATTGCTTGGACATCACATTGCAGAGTTTGAAATATATAAATTAAATGTGATTTAATTTATTATTTGACAGAAAATATCTACTAGATTCCTTATCTCACCATCCATCCCCATAATTCAGGGAATTTAGGGTCCAAGGGGAAATCAGGCTACTATTAAATAATAAAACAAATATGAAAATGACAACAGTGGTAAGATTTAGGAGTGGGGAAAGGCTATGAGAAGTGATAACAAGAAGCACTGACTCAATTATGACCATCAAGGAAAATTTCTCTGATTAAGTGATAGGGGTTATCTTGGTGAGGAAGAGAAGGAACAGCTTGAGTGAAAGTCCTAAGGCAGGGAGCCAATGAGATGGGATGAGAAGGATTAAATGACTACGTTCAGGGATTTCTGCAGTCCAGTCTGAATCAGTGGTGCTGATAGTATTACGGTGGCCAAAACGTTCATTTGAATTATGCTGTCAAATGTTATGGAAAAATCTGGATGAACTTTCTGGCCAATCCAATATCTTTAGACAGAGAAGAATTGAGAAAGAGTCCTAGATTGTAAACTGAAAGGTATATGCATTAAAGTTGGAAAAACCCCAAAAGATAAAAATCCTATTTGTACCCTGAGAAAAATAACTGCAAAGACATATTTCAATAACTGAACATACCCTCAGAAAACACAAAAATGTCTCTGGGAGAGTTTGAAATTGTTCCTGCATTGATTTGAAATGATCAAAACTCAAAATGTTACAGGTTAAAATGGAAAATAATTAAAAATGATTCTTTGGGATAATATAAACCAAAGCAATATGTTAGGTCTGGAATATATTCAACTTTCCCATCATTGCATATTGATGACAAATATATTTTCAACTTATAAAGTAGTATTTGCTTTTAATTTAATTGCGTGAAGAAGAGCTGATTAGTTAAATTTCAACTCTGCCTTTCAACAACCAGCCTTTCCTAAGAGCACAGACTCAGATGTGCATGCCCTGGCACCTCTTTCTGCATCGTGCCATATACCAGCTTTTTGGTGGAATGATAATGTCTGCAAGTACCACATATCTCTTGGTGAGAATAAGCTACAGGTTTGCTTAAAGGCTAGTAACTTCAGTTGCCCCAAATATGTGACTGTAAGTGACAAATCTGGGCCAAAAAAAGAGGCAAGAAATTGAGATGATGTAATTTATAGCTTCTTTCCCAAAGAAGTTGATGCAAGATGATTTGTTCATCTTAATAACATTTTAATAGATTCTTTCCCATAACACGTATTGCAAACCAGAACATTAAGCACTGCAGAAGCCTTATTATGGCTATGGATTTAGTAATGTGACAAACAGATTGCCTTGGTTATAAAACCTGAGATTGCTTTCTTTGGTTTTGCAGCATATGGAATTCTTCTTGGTGAACCATTAAACATGCACCATGCTTTTCTAATTAAAACTAACGATTCCCTTTGTCACCATTTATCCCATCATTTCCTGGTGCAGAAACTTTCATAGCATCATAGGATAAAGGCCAATGTTATAAAACCTGAGATTGCTTTCTTTGGTTTTGCAGCATATGGAATTCTTCTTGGTGAACCATTAAACATGCACCATGCTTTTCTAATTAAAACTAACGATTCCCTTTGTCACCATTTATCCCATCATTTCCTGGTGCAGAAACTTTCATAGCATCATAGGATAAAGGCCAAATCAGTTCAGTTCAGTCGCTCAGTCGCGTCCGACTCTTTGCGACCCCATGAATCGCAGCACGCCAGGCCTCCCTATCCATCACCATCTCCCGGAGTTCACTCAGACTCACGTCCATCGAGTCCGTGATGCCATCCAGCCAAAGGCCAAATATCATAGTCTAAAATGCAGTTCCTCCGTGACCTTCCTTTCTGCTCTTGCTACCCTTTAGGCTCTCAGGAAAGTGAAAGTCACTCAGTCGTGTCCTACTCTTTGCGACCCCGTGGACTGTAGCCTGCCGGGCTCCTCTGTTAATGGAATTCTCCAGGCCAGAATACTGAAGTGGGTCGCTGTTCCCTTCTCCAGGTGATCTTCCCAACTCAGGGATTGAATCCATGTCTCCCACATTGTGGGCGGATTCTTCACTGTCTGGGCCACCAGGGGAACCTAGTAAACAGTCTGTATGATTTCTCCAAATGTGACTGGTCCCTTCCTGCCTCTGTAGCTTACTAAGTGCTCCTCGTAAAGTTCTTCACTTTCTCTCTTCCATCTTGGCCTGCTGAAGCCCTTGCAGTTCTTTCAGAATCATCTCAGATGCACTGCACATCCTGGAAGCTTTCCTTGGTCTTTCTAATTACGCTTCCCAAACTGGGTTCCTCAGAACACCAATTCTGTGGACCGTAGAAGGGCACTGCTTTCTGGAGAGTCACAAAACGGAAGGAGCACCTTAAATGCTCAGAGAAGTTGTACAGTAAAGACATCTGTTAATTTTTGTTCAGCTCAGCACTTCCTAAACTTGGTGTGGCCATGAATTTTCCCTCCAAATGGTACTTGTTAACATCACAGAGAGCAGACTTTGAGAAATATTCCCCTGCTAGTCTGTGTTCCCTGTTTGCAGGTCCTTATTTATTCATTCACTTAGTGAACAGATAAAATATTTATAGACTGTATACTAAGTGTGGAGAAGGATTAAAAAAAATGACTCAGGCTTAGAGTCTTGCGAGAAGCTTAAAGTCTAGTAGGGGAAATAAGACCGTAATGGCTGTCCAAGGTGGGCTGTGTCTCATGCCCCGACACAGGCACCAGTGAGATGCTGTGGAGGCTCAGGGTGGAAGACAGCCTTTCAACCCAAGGAATATCCGTCTGGGTCCTTCAGGAAACAGATTCCCAGTGTGTGCTTTGTAGCCAACTAGGAGTTCCTGGATGATTTCAGATGGTATATTAATGAACATTAACAATGTTTATTTAGGCATTAAATCGGAATTTGGAAATGTCACTGGCACACAATAACCACAGTGTAGTAGTCGCCCAGAGTTTTTGGTGGTGCTGTTGGTTCCCATAAATTATGTAAGTTAAAAGCTTGAGAGAGACTTTTAAATGAAGTAGTAAATAGATAATAAAATGGGAAATACAGAGAAAAATGTAGATTCCAAGACAGGATTAACCATGCAAGGATTGATTAGGGGGTATGAGCTCTGGAAAACGGAGGGAGCTGAGAAAACCTGGGAGAGCCATCCAGCCACCGTGCAGCCTGACCCCTGAGTGAAAGAGAAACTGAGGGTTAGGAGCAAGAGAGGGCCGCCCAGGGAAGGTGTGGCCAGGCCATTGGGAGTCCTTGAGCCAAAGCTAGCCTCAGAGCTGTCTGGAGGCGTCTGTTACACTCAGTCATGGCCGGGAGCAGCCTGGGGGTGATATGGCCTCCGCACAGGGACAGCACTGAGTCCAGAGTGAAGCCGCTGGCCTGGAGGTGTGGCGCTTGAAGTGTGTCGCCATGGCTGCAGCTGAGCACCGGGGCTGGGTGAGGGGCTCCCCAGCTGGCACTGGTGCTTGTCCTTGATGTATTGGAACATAGAGGGGAGAGAAGAGTGTTCCAGCTAAGATGAGCAGTAATGCAGAAGCAGGAAAATACGGAATTGCCCGTGGAGAACATCATTCCATTTATGGTTGGAGTGTAAGGTATGGGAGAGCTGTTAAAAGCTACTGATGTGAATTCTGGAGTCAGGCAGCCTGGCTAGAATCCCAGCTGCTCCCTTACATTGGGTGAGGCCCCTCACATCTCTTTCTTCCACCTTCCTCATCTTTACTGTGGGAATAGTGATGGGGTGGTTGTGTCATTCCAACAACAACCTTTGAAACCAGCTAGGTGTCTGACGTAACAAGCCCAAGTGAGTGTGGACCCTGAAGTCGAGGGCTGAGCAGCACTGAAGTGACTGCCCACACTTAAGATAGCAGCTGCCAGCGAGGTCCCCAGGCTGCTTGCACGTCTGCCCAGCTGGCTGCAAATTCAAGATTTTCCACACGCTTACCCCTCAGGTTCAATAATTCACTAGAATGACTCACAGAACTCAGAATAGAGCTTTGCTGACAATGACCACTTTTCTCTTTTTTACAAAGGGTGAAACTTAGGGACAGGCAAATGGGAGAGATGCATATAGGGCAAGGAGTGGGGTGGGGGACAGGGCTTCCATGCTTCCTCCAGGCACAGCTACTCCCCCATCACGATCAATAAGTTCACTAACCTATGTGTTTATGAGATGGGATCGTTAAGAGTAGCAAAAGACACTCCTGTCACTCAGGTAATGTAACGTTTATGTGAAAGAGACATACGTGAAATACACTATCTTAACAATTTTTGAGTACAACTCAATGGTATTAGATACACGCACACTGCTATGTGGTCATCCCCACCCTTCCATCCTCATGACTCTATTCAGCATATAAAACGGAAACTATACACACGCTGAGTAATTCCTTGTTTTCGTCTCCTTCAGCCTGTCAACCAACATTTTATTCTCTATCCTTATGGTTTTGACTATTCTAAGTTACATCAGTGGGTTCATACAGTATTTGTCTTTTTTGTGACTTAAATAATGTCCTCAAAGTTTATCTCTGATGTTACATATTGCACAATGTCTTTCTTTTTTAAGGCTAGGTAATAGTTCATATGTATAGGCCACATTTTGCCTATCCAGTCATCTGTTGGTGCACACTTGGGGTGCTTTGATGTTTACAGTTCAGTTGCTCAGTCGTGTCCGACTCTTTGTGACCCCACGGACTGCAGCACGCCAGGCTTCCCTGACCACCACCAACTCTCGGAGCTTGCTCAAACTCACGTCCATTGAGTCGGTGATGCCATCCAACCATCTCATCCTCTGTCGTCCCCTTTTCCTCCTGCCTTCAATCTTCCCCAGCATCAGGGTCTTCTGCAAGGAGTCCATTCTTCACATCAGGTGGCCAAAGTATTGGAGTTTCACCTTCAGCATCAGTCCTTCCAACGAATATTCAGGACTGACTCTCCGTTAGGATGGACTGGTTGGATCTCCTTGCAGTCCAAGGGACTCTCAAGAGTCTTCTCCAACACCACAGATCAAAAGCATCAACTCTTCAGCTCTCAGCTTTCTTTATGGTCCAACTCTCACATCCATATGTGACTACTGGAAAAACCATACCTTTGATTAGAGGAACTTGTTGGCAAAGTAATGTCTCTGCTTTTTAATATNAGCATCAACTCTTCAGTGCTCAGCTTTCTTTATGGTCCAACTCTCACATCCATATGTGACTACTGGAAAAACCATACCTTTGATTAGAGGAACTTGTTGGCAAAGTAATGTCTCTGCTTTTTAATATGCTGTCTAGGCTGGTCATAGCTGTTCTTCCAAGGAGCAAGGGTCTTTTAGTTTCATGGCTGCAGTTACCATCTGCAGTGATTTTGGAGCCCCCCCAAATAAGGTCTGTCACTGTTTCCATTGTTTCCATGTGTTTCCCACAGATGCCATGATCTTCATTTTTTTATCTCAGTTTTATGTATTTATTTACTTTTACAATATTGAATTGGTTTTGCCATACACTGACATGAATCTGCCATGGGTGTACATGTGAGTTGAGTTTTAAGCCAGCTTTTTCACTCTCCTCTTTCACTTTCACCAAGAGGCTCTTTAGTTCTTCTTTGCTTTCTGCCATAAGGGTGGTGTCATCTGCATATCTGAGGTTATTNTCTTGGGGATGGTCTTGATCACTGCCTCCTGTACAATGTCACAAACCTCCACCCATAGTTCTTCAGGCATTCTATCAAACCTAATCCCTTGAATCTATTTGTCACTTCCACTGTATAATCGTAAGGGATTTGATTTAGGTCATAGCTGAATGGTCTAGTGGTTTTCCCTACTTTCTTCAATTTATGACTGAATTTTGCAATAATGGGTTCATAGTCTGAGCCACAGTCAGCTCCCAGTCTTGTTTTTGCTGACTGTATAGAGCTTCTCCATCTTTTGTTGTAAAGAATATAATCAATCTGATTTCGATATTGACCATCTGGTGATGTCCGTGTATAGTCTTCTCTTGTGTTATTAGAAGGTGTTTACTGTGACCAGTGTGTTCTCTTTGCAAAACTCTGTTAACTTTTGCCCTACTTCATTTTGGCCAAAATTGCCTGTTACTCCAGGTATCTCTTGACTTCATACTTTGCATTCCAGTCCCCTGTGATGAAAAGGACACCTTTCTTGGGTGTTAGTTCTAGAAGGTCTTGTAGGTCTTCATAGAATCATTCAGCTTCAGCTTCTTCAGCATTATTGGTTGCTGTATAGACTCAGATTACTGTGATATTAAATGGTTTGCCTTGGAAACAAACAGAGATCATTCTGTCATTTTTAAGTTTGCACATAAGTACTGCATTTTGGACTCTCTTGTTGACTATGAGGGCTACTCCATTTTTCTAAGGAAATCTTGCTCACAGTAGTAGATATAATGGTCATCTGTATTAAATTAGCCCATTCCAGTCCATTTTAGTTCACTGATTGCTAAAATGTTGATGTTCACTCTTGCCATCTTCTGTTTGACCGCTTCTAACTTATCTTGATTCATGGACCTAAAATCCATCTTTGCGTATCTATGTTTTAGCTACTGTGAGTAATACAGCTATGAACATGGGTGTGTAAATGTCTCTTTGAGAATTTGCTTTCACTTCTTTTGGGTGTATGCCTAAAAGTGGGACCACTGGCACTAATAATTCTATGTATAATTGTTTTGTGGAACCAACGTACCAACTATACCTTTCTACATTCCCACAGAGGGCACAATGGTTCTAGTTTGTCCACTGCTTCACTAAACTTGTATTCTTTTTTAAACCAATACAATATTGTAAAGTAATTAGCCTCCACTTAAATAAACAGTAGCCATCCTAATGGGTGTGAGATGGTCCCTCACTGTGATTTTGATTTGCAGACGGTTACTCCTTGGAAGGAAAGTTATGACCAACCTAGATAGCATATCGAAAAGCAGAGATATTACTTTGCCAACAAAGGTCCGTCTACTCAAGGCTATGGTCTTTCCAGTGGTCATGTATGGATGTGAGAGTTGGACTGTGAAGAAAGTTGAGCACTGAAGAATTGATGCTTTTGAACTGTGGTGTTGGAGAAGACTCTTGAGAGTCCCTTGGATTGCAAGGAGATCCAACCAGTCCATTCTGAAGGAGATCAGCCCTGGGATTTCTTTGGAAGGAATGATGCTAAAGCTGAAACTCCAGTACTTTGGCCACCTCATGCAAAGAATTGACTCATTGGAAAAGACTCTGATGCTGGGAGGGATTGGGGGCAGGAGGAGAAGGGGACGACAGAGGATGAGATGGCTGGATGGCATCATTGGCTCAATGGACGTGAGTCTGAGTGAACTCTGGGAGTTGGTGATGGACAGGGAGGCCTGGTNGGAGATCCAACCAGTCCATTCTGAAGGCGATCAGCCCTGGGATTTCTTTGGAAGGAATGATGCTAAAGCTGAAACTCCAGTACTTTGGCCACCTCATGCAAAGAATTGACTCATTGGAAAAGACTCTGATGCTGGGAGGGATTGGGGGCAGGAGGAGAAGGGGACGACAGAGGATGAGATGGCTGGATGGCATCATTGGCTCAATGGACGTGAGTCTGAGTGAACTCTGGGAGTTGGTGATGGACAGGGAGGCCTGGTGTGCTGTGATTCATGGAATCGCAAAGAGTCAGACACGACTGAGTGACAGAACTGAACTGAATTATTAGTGATGCTGAACATCTTTTTGTGGCCTCTCACATACCTTCTTTGGAGAAATGTCTATTCCAAGTTCTTTGCTAATTTTGAATTGTTGTTGAGATTGTTTTTTGCTTTTGTTGTTGTTTTTAGTTCTCTATATATTTTATTAATCCCTTACCAGATATATGATTCTCAATTATTATTTTTTTTTACCATCATGTGGTTTTGCCTTTTTACTCTTTTGACTGTGTCTTTTGGTACACAAAATGTTAAATTTTCATGAAGTCAAATTTGTGTATTTTTTCTGTTACCAGTCCAATGTCATGAAGCTTTTGTTCTATCTTTTCTTCTGAATTTTTCAATTGTTTTAATCTTGCAGTTAGGTCCTTGATTCATTTGTAGTTAATTTTGTATATGGTGTTACGTATGGGTCCAGTTTAATTCTTTTGCAGGTGGTTATTCAGTTTTCCCAGCATCATTTGTTTAAAAGGCAACATTAGCACCTTTGTCAAAAATCATTTCACTGTATATGTGAGTTTATTTTTAAGCACTCTGTTTTATTCCGTTATTATTGATTCCATTATCTTGATTACTCTATCTCTGTAGTAAGTTTTGGCATTAAAGTGTGTGTCATGAAGTTTTGTTCTTTTTTCCAGACACTTCTGGCTATTTGGAATCCCTGAAATTTCATGTGACTTTTAGTTTGGGTTTTTCTATTTTTGTTTAAAAAGTGCCATTGGCATTTTGATAGGACCTGCTTTGAATCTGTAGATTGTTTTGGATAGTATGGACATTCTTAACAATATCAAATCTTTCAATCCATAAACATGAGATGTGTCTCCGCTTATTTATATCTTCTTCAGTTTCTTTCAGCAATATTTTGTAGTTTTCATTGTACAAGTCTTTCACCTCCTTGATTAAGTTATAATTCCTAAGTATCTTATTCTTTTTGATGCTATTGTGAATGGAACGGTTATTATAATTTCCTTTTTAGATTTATTGTTTGTGTGTAAAAATACAACTGAGTTTTGTGTGTTGACTTTGTATCCTGCTAGTTTGCTGAATTCATTTATTACCTATAATTTTTTTGTGTGTGGAACTTTTAGAGTTTTCTCTATATTATCATTTGCGAACAGATCACTTTACTTCTTCCTTTCCAATTTAGGTATATTTTATTTCATTTTCTCATTGTTAATGGCTATAACTAATTGTTTTGGCTATAACTTCCAGTACTGTGTTGAATAAAAGAGGTGAAAAATGGGCATCCTTACCTTGTTCCTGCTCTTAGAGAAAGCGCCTCCAGTCTTTCACCATTAAGTGTGATATTTGCTGTGAGTCCTTCATAAATTGCTCTTATATGTTGAGAGAGTTTTATTCTATTCACAGTTTGTTGGAGTCTTTTTTAATCATGAAGGAGTGCTTTATTTTGCCACATTACTTTTCTACATCAGTTGAGATGATTGTGCAGTTTCTTCGTGTTGTCGATGTGGCATATTATACTGATCAGTTTTCATATGTAGAACCTTCTTTGCACTGCAGAAATAAATCCTATTTGGTCATTGTGTATATTCCTTTTACTATGCTACCAAATTCTTTTTGCTAGGATTTTGTTGAGGATTTTTGCATCAGTATCCATAGGGATATTGGCTTGTAATTTACTTTTCTTGTAATATCTTTGTCTGGCTTTGGTATCCGGGTTAAACTGGCCTTATAGAATGAATTAGGAAGTGTTCCCTCTTCTACAATTTTCTGGAAAACCTTGGGGAGAATCGGTATGAGATTTTTCTTTAGAATGTAGAGTTAACTAAGTGAAGCACTCAGGTTGAGAGCCTTTCTTTTGGGAGACTTTTGATCACTGATTCAGTCTCCTTGGTAGTTATAAGTCTGTTCAGTTTTTCTCTTCCTGGTTTACTCTTGTTAGTATTTGTGTTTCTAGGAGACTTACCAGATCATCTAAATTATCCAATTTGTTGGGCAGACAGTTGTTCATAGTACTCTCTTATAATAATTTTTATTTCTGTATTACCAATTGGTAATAATGTCCACACTTTTAATTCTGGTGTTAGTAATTTTTCTTAGCTCATCTAATGGTTATCAAGTTTCTTGATTTTCTCAAAGAACCAACCTAAAAAATTGTTTAAATGAAGTAATTTCCAGGGCTTCCCAGGTGGCGCTAGTGATAAAGAACCGTCTGCCTGTGCAGGAGACAGAAGAGACACGGGTTCGATCCCTGATCAGGAAGACCTCCCCTCTAGAGGAGGAAATAGCAACCCACTCCAGTGTTCTTGCCTGGAGAATCCCATGGATAGAGGAGCCTGGTGGGCTACAGTCCCTGGGGGTGCACAGAGCCAGACATGACTGGAGTAACTTAGCATGTAGTTGATTTCCAGTGTTGTTTTATCTTCATATAAACCAAAGTGATTCATACATACAAGCATGTATATAAATATATGTATATATGTGTGAATTAGATTCTTTTCCATTATTCAGTTGCTCAGCCGTGTCCAACTCTGCAACCCCATGGGCTGTAGCCCGCCAGGCTTCCCTGTCCATCACCAACTCCTGGAGCTTGCTCAGACTCATGTCCATCGAGTCAGTGATGTCATCCAACCATCTCATCCTCTGTCTTCCCCCTCTCCTCCTGCCCTCAGTCTTTCCCAGCATCAGGGTCTTTTCCAATGAGTNCGCCAGGCTTCCCTGTCCATCACCAACTCCTGGAGCTTGCTCAGACTCATGTCCATCGAGTCAGTGATGTCATCCAACCATCTCATCCTCTGTCTTCCCCCTCTCCTCCTGCCCTCAGTCTTTCCCAGCATCAGGGTCTTTTCCAATGAGTCAGTTCTTTGAAGCATCAAGTAGCCAAAGTGTTGGAGCTTCAGCATCAGTCCTTCCAGTGAATATTCAGGACTGATTTCATTTAGGATTGACTGGTGTGATCTCCTTGCAGTCCAAGGGACTCTCAAGAGTCTTCTCCAATACCACAGTTTGAAAGCATCAGTTTTTTGGTGCTCAGGTTTCTTTATGGTCCAGCTCTCACATCTGTACACAACTACTAAAAAACCTATAACTGAATAGATGGAACTTTGTTGGCGAAGTAATGTCTTTGCTTTTAAATATGCTGTCTAGGTTTGTCATAGCTTGTTTTCCAAGCAGCAAACATCTTTTAATTTCATGGCTACAGTTGCCATCTGCAGTGATTTTGGAGCCCAAAAAAATAAAGTTTGTCACTGTTTCCATTGTTTCCCCATGTATTTGCCATGAAGTGATGGGACCAGATGCCATAATCTTCGTATTTTGAATGTTCAGTTTTAAGCCAGCTTTTGCACTCTGCTCTTTCACTTTCATCAAGAGGCTCTTTAGTTCCTTTTAGCTTTATTACATAAGGGTGGTGTCTTCTGAGGTTACTGATATTTCTCCTGGCAATCCTGTTTCCAACTTGTGCTACATCCACCCCGGCATTTTGCATGATGTACTCTGCATATAACTGAAATAAGCACGGTGACGTATACAGCCTTGACGTATTCTTTTCCCAGCTTGGCACCAGTCCATTGTTCAATGTCCGGTTTTAACTGTTGCTTCTTGACCTGCATACATATTTCTTTTCCATTATAGGTTATTATAGGATATTGAGAATTGTTTCCTGTGCTAAACTGTAGGTCCTTGTTGGTTACCTATTTTATGTATAGTAGTATGTGTATTTTAATCCCAAACTCCTAATTTATCCTTCCCCCATTTTTCCCTTTCATGGCCATAAGTTTGTTTTCTTTGTTTGTAAGTCTGTTTCTGTTTTGTAAATAAGTCCGTTTGTTTCCTTTTTTAAGAGTCCACATATAAGTGATGTCATATAATATTTGTGTTTCTTTGTCTGACTTCACTTATTATGAAAATCTGCTGCAAATGACCTTACACTATTCTTTATGATGGAGTAATATTACATTGTGTATATAGACCACATCTTTATCCATTCATCTAATGATGGACATTTCCACTGTATAATTGTAAGGGATTTGATTCAGGGCATAACTGAATGGTCTAGTGGTTAAGGGATGAAAGAAGTTAAATTCAGACTTAAAACGTTACTCCTCAAGTACTAGACTCGGTGTCAGTCGAAGGCCAGAACAAAAACGACCGACATATCTCGAAGAGATAGAAACCGACGTTTCTTATATTGGTTAGACTAAAGTCACAACCGGTAGACCACTACAGGGACACATGAGTCTTCTACTGTGTTGTTGGAAGATGGTGTTTGCTATGACCAGTGCATTCTCTTGGCAAAGCTCTGTTAGCCTTTGCCCTGCTTCATTCTGTACTCCAAGGCCAAATTTGCCTATTACTCCAGATATCTCTTGACATCAGTGTTGGCCATCTGGTGATGTCCCTGTGTAGAGTCTTCTACTGTGTTGTTGGAAGATGGTGTTTGCTATGACCAGTGCATTCTCTTGGCAAAGCTCTGTTAGCCTTTGCCCTGCTTCATTCTGTACTCCAAGGCCAAATTTGCCTATTACTCCAGATATCTCTTGACTTCTGCTTTTGCATTCCAGTCCCCTATGATGGAAAGGACATCTTTTATGGGCATTAGTTTTAGAAGGTCTTGTAGGTCTTCATAGAACCTTTTAACTTCAACTTCTTTGGCATTAGTGGCTGGGGCATAGAATCAGATTAGTGTGGTATTGAATGGTTTCCCTTGGAAACAAACAGAGATCATTCTGTCATTTTTGAGTTTGCACCCAAATACTGTATTTCGGACTCTTTTGTTGACTATGAGGGCTTTCTTCATTTCTTCTAAAGGATTCCTGCCCACAGTAGTAGATATAATGGTCATCTGAATTAAATTTGCCCATTCCAGTCCATTTTAGTTCACTGATTCCTAAAATGTCGATGTTCACTCTTGCCATCTCCCGTTTGACCACTTCCAATTTGCCTTGATTCATGGACCTAACGTTCCAGGTTCCCATGCAATACTGTTCTTTACAACATCAGACTTTACTTCCATCTTCAGTCTTATCTGTGACTGGGCTTTGTTTTCACTTTGGCTCCATCTCTTCATTCTTTCTGGAGTTATTTCTCCACTCTTCTTCAGTAGCATATTGGGCACCTTCTGACCTGGGGAATTCATCTTTCAGTGTCATATCTTTTTGCCTTTTCATACTGTTCATGGGGTTCTCAAGGCAAGAATACTGAAGTGGTTTTCCATTCACTTCTGCAGTTTAAATTGAAGAAAGTAGGGAAAACCACTAGACCATTCAGCTATGACCTAAATCAAATCCCTTATGATTATACAGTGGAAGTGACAAATAGTTTCAAGGGACTAGGTTTGATAGAGTGCCTGAAGAACTATGGATGGAGGTTTGTGACATTGTACAGGAGGCAGTGATCAAGACCATCCCCAAGAAAAAGAAATGCAAAACGGCAAAATGGTTGTCTGAGGAGGCCTTATGAATAGCCGAGAAAAGAAGAGAAGCTAAAGGCGAGAAAAGGAAAGATATACCCATTTGAATGCGGAGTTCCAAAGAATGGCAAGGAGAGACAAGAAAGCCTTCCTCAGCGATCAGTGCAAAGAAATAAAGGAAAACAATAGAATGGGAAAGCCTAGAGATCTCTTCAAGAAAATTAGAGATGCCCAGGGAACATTTCACACAAAGATGGGCTCAATAAAGGACAGAAATGATATGGACCTAACAGAAGCAGAAGATATTAAGAAGAGGTGGCAAGAATACACAGAAGAACAATACAAAAAAGATCTTCATGACCCAGATAACCACGATGGTGTGATCACTCGCCCAGAGCCAGACATCCTGGCATGCATAGTAAAGTGGGCCTTAGGGAAGCATCACTACAAACAAAGCTAGTGGAGGTGATGGAATTCCAGTTGAGCTCTTTCAGATCCTAAAAGATGATGCTGTGAAAGTGCAGCACTCATATGCCAGCAAATTTGGAAAACTCAGCAGTGGCCACAGGACTGGAAAAGGTCAGTTTTCATTCCAGTCTCAAAGAAGGCAATGCCACACGGTTACACTCATCTTGCACACTAGCAAAGTAATGCTCAAAATTCTCCAAGGCAGGCTTCAACAGTACATGAACTGTGAACTTCCAGATGTTCAAGCTGGATTTAGAAAAGGCAGAGGAACCAGAGATCAAATTGCCAACATCCGCTGGATCAGTGAAAAAGCAAGAGAGTTCCAGAAAAACATCTCCTTCTGCTTGATTGACTACGCCAAAGCCTCTGACTGTGTAGATCACAACAAACTGTGGAAAATTCTTAAAGAGATGGGAATACCAGACCAGCTAACCTGCCTCCTGAGAAATCTGTATGCAGGTCAAGAAGCATCAGTTAGAACCGGACATGGAACAAAGGACTGGTTCCAAATTGGGAAAGGAGTATGTCCTGGATGTATATTGTCACCGTACTTATTTAACTTACATGCAGAGTACATCATGTGAAATGCCAGTCTGAATGAAGCACAAGCTGGAATCAAGATTGCCAGGAGAAATATCATAACCTCAGATATGCAGATGACACCACCCTTATGGCAGAAAGCAAAGAAGAACTAAAGAGCCTCTTGGTGAAAGTGAAAGAGGAGAGTGAAAAAGCTGGCTTAAAACTCAACTCACATGTACACCCATGGCAGATTCATGTCAATGTATGGCAAAACCAATACAATATTGTTAAGTAAAAGTAAATAAATAAATACATAAAACTGAGATAAAAAGCAAATGAAGATCATGGCATCTGGTCCCATCACTTCATGGGAAACAGACGTGGAAACAATGGAAACAGTGAGAGACCTTATTTTGGGGGGCTCCAAAACTGCAGATGGTGACTGCAGCCATGAAACTAAAAGACCCTTGCTCCTTGGAAGAACAGCTATGACCAACCTAGACAGCGTATTAAAAAGCAGAGACATTACTTTGCCAACAAGTTCCTCTAATCAAAGGTATGGTTTTTCCAGTAGTCACATATGGATGTGAGAGTTGGACCATAAAGAAAGCTGAGAGCTGAAGAGTTGATGCTTTTGATCTGTGGTGTTGGAGAAGACTCTTGAGAGTCCCTTGGACTGCAAGGAGATCCAACCAGTCCATCCTAACGGAGAGTCAGTCCTGAATATTCGTTGGAAGGACTGATGCTGAAGGTGAAACTCCAATACTTTGGCCACCTGATGTGAAGAATGGACTCCTTGCAGAAGACCCTGATGCTGGGGAAGATTGAAGGCAGGAGGAAAAGGGGACGACAGAGGATGAGATGGTTGGATGGCATCACCGACTCAATGGACGTGAGTTTGAGCAAGCTCCGAGAGTTGGTGGTGGTCAGGGAAGCCTGGCGTGCTGCAGTCCGTGGGGTCGCAAAGAGTCGGACACGACTGAGCAACTGAACTGAACCGTTATAAGTGGTTGATCTACTGCCTTTACTGTATGTGTGCCTTTACCATGAGATGTTTGTGTTTTTCACATTCTAGTGTGGTCTTTCTTTTTTCCTTAGAGAATTCCTTTTTAATATTTCCAGTAGTCAGTTTAGTGGTGCTAAAGTCTTCTAGGTTTTGCTTGTGTGTAAAACTCTTGATCTGTCCTCTAAAACCAAAATGATAGCTTTGCCAGGTAGGGTATTCTTGGTTGTGTGTTTTTTCCTTACATCACTTGAACATATTGTGGCACTCCTTTCTTGACTGGAAAGTCAGCTTCTAGTCTGTTCGTGCATGTTTGCCTTTCTCTTGATGCTTTTAAGGTTTTCTCTTTTCCTTTAATTTTGCCATTTAATTATAGTATGTCTTGTTACAAACTTCTTTGGTTCATCTCACTGGGCATTGTCTGTGCTTCCTGAACCTGTTTCCTTTCCCAGGTTATGGAAGTTTTCAGCTATTGTTTCTTTAAATAAGTTCTCTTCTCCTTTCGTCTCTTCTCCTTCTAATGCCAGTGTTAGTGTATTGGATTTTGTCATAGTTCTCTGAAACTATCCTCATTTTAAAGAAATTTATTGGAGGATCTACAATGTGGTGTTAGTTTCAGGTATATAGCAAAGCGATTCAGTTATACACATATTCTTTTTCAGATTGTTTATCAATATGTAGGTTATTACAGAATATTGAGTAGTGCCCTGTGCTATACAGTAGCTCCTTGTTGATTATTTATGTATATTAGTGTGTGTATGTTAGTCTCAGGCTCCTAATTTATCCCTCCCCACCTTGTTCCCCCTTTGGTAACCATATGTTTGTTTTAAAAATATGTGAGTCTGTTTCTGTTTTGTAAATAAGTTCATGTGTATCATTAAAAAACATTAGATTCCATATATGAGTGATATCCTATGATGCTTGTATTTCTCTGATTTACTTCACTTAGCGTGACAATCTCTAGGCCATCTGCGTTGCTGCGAATGGCTTTATTTCATTCTTTTTTATGGCTGTTATTCCACTGTATATATATGCCGCATCTTTTTATCCACCCCTGCTGATGGACGTTTAGATTGCTTCCCTGTCTTGGCTATTGTAAATAGTGCTGTGGTGAACATTAGGGTGCATGCCTCTTTTCAAAGAAAGGCTTTCTTTTAAAATGTGCCCAGGAGTGGGATTCGTGGATCATATGGTAGCTCTAGTTTTTAAGGAACTTCCATACTGTTCTCCCCAGTGGTTGCACCGATTCACTTTCCTAGCGACAGTGTAGGGAGCCCCTTTTCTCCACATCCTCATTGTATGCGTGTGTGTCCACTCACAGTCCCGTCCAAGTCTTTGTGACCCTTTGAACTGTAGCCCACCAGGCTCTTCTGTCTGTGGGATTCTTCAAGCAAGAATACTGGAGTGGATTGCCGTTTTCTCCAGGGAATCTTCCTGACCCAGGGACCAAACCTGAGTCTCGTGTGTCTCCTGCCTTGCAGGTGGATTCTTTACCCGCCAAGGCACTGGGGAAGACCCTCGCATCCTCTGCAGCATTTTCTGTTTGTAGGCCTATTGATGACAGCCATTCTGATTGCTCTGAGTGATGCCTTGCTGTAGTTTTCATTTGCATTTCTTTGTTAATCAGTGATGTTGAGCATCTTCTCCTGTGTCTGTTGGCCATCTGCATGTCTTCTTTGGAGAAATATCGATTTAGGTCTTTTATCCATTTTTGGATTCGGTTGTATGTTTTCTTGACATAGAGCTACAAGAGTTTGTATATTTTGGAGATTAAACTCTGGTTGGTTGCTTTGTTTGCAGATATTTTCTCACATTCTGTGGGTTGTCTTTTTGTTTTGTTTATGGTTTCTTTTGCTATGCAAAAACTCTAAGTTTAATTAGGTCTCATTTGTTTATTTTTGTTTTCATTTCCCTTGCTCTGGGAGGTGGATCCAAAAAGATATTGCTGTGATTTGTGTCAAAGAGTGTTGTTTTCCTCTGAGAATTTTATAGTGTCCAGCCTTACATTTAGGTCTTTGATCCATTTTGAGTTTATTTTTGTTTATGGTGCTAAAGAGTGTTCTAATTTTCATGCTTTTATATGTAGCTGTCTAGTTTTCCCAGCACCATTTATTGAAGATTGAGACTGTCCACCATTATATTATTCTTGCCGCCTTTGTTAGAGAAGTTATCCTAATTTTTAAAAATTCTTTTTGTTCTTTTTTCTCTTCCAGTACTGTCTTCCAGTTCACTAGTCTTTTCCTCTGTGTCACCTAATCTGTTGATTTCTTTTGTCGCAGGGAGGAAGCCAGTTCTGACTCCGTGTTGGAACTGTTTCTTTAACTTGCTTTCCATTGTTTTTGTTATTATAATCATACAGAATGGTTTACCTCAGAGAATCCTGCCCCTCTGTCTAAACTAAAATTCCTTTGTTCAGAATCCTGTCCACATGTGGATGGCAGGAAGGAAGAAATTAACACATCTCTTTCCTGAGGCTTGCCATTCTAGGAGATGTTTGCAAGATTACTGGCCTTTTTACTTTGCTTCCTCACCTCCCCTCATCTCTAATTTATGAAAGAACCTGGCATCCAGACCCCAATAAGATGGTTATTTTGAGGTAGTGACCTGCCATCTTTTTGGCCTCCGATTAAAGTCTCTTCCTTGCCTCAACACCTCGTCTCTTGGATTCATTGACCTGTTGTGCAGCAAGCAGAGTGAGCTTGGACTTGGTAACACTTATGCTGTATTATTTCAGTCATTGTATTCTTTAGCTCTGTTTGGTTCTTCTTTATCTTTTCTCACTCTTTTAAACTTATTACTGCATGCATCCATTCTTCTGAGTTAGTTGAGCATCTTTATAATCATTACCTTGCGCTCTTCTTTGGGTAAATTGCTTATCTCCACTTAGTTCTTCTTCTCAGCTTGGTCTTGTTCCTTCATTTGGAACATACTCCTCTGTCTCCTCATTTTGCCTAATTCTGTGTTTCCCTGTGTTGGTAATTCAGTTGTGCTTCCTAATCTTGAGGAAATGGCCTTATGTAAAAGACATTCAATGAAGGGGAGCCCACTCCCTTCTGGTCACCTCATGTAGGCGTGTTGGCTGTTATGTTGTGGTTGGTATGACCACTGTGGGCACATTGGTACATGGGTCTGATCCCTGGCCCAGTTCAGTACACAGCCCTAGTTCAAGCCACGCCTGTTGGCTTGCTGTTAGATGGGGACGGGTCCTGGCATGGCTGGTTGCATGGCATGGGGGTTGCCCAGAGCTGGTGCTGGCCTGTTTGTTGGTGTGGCCTAATCCTTGGGTGGCTCACTGTTAGTCCTGAGGGGTTCTGGGGTTGATGCCAGTCCATTAGTGGCTGGGTCCTGGGCTGGCTGGCTGTGGGGCCAGAGTGGTGGGTGGCTGGAGGGAGGGTTGCAGAATGACACTTGCCAGCACCAGTATCTTTGTGAGCTCCCCCAAATGACTGCTGCCAGTATCTATGAAACCAGGGGAAGTTTCAGTAGCCTCCAAGAGACTCTCCAAATCAGTGAGTTTGACCCAAATCCCTGCAAAGTACTGAGTCTGCACTGGGGCTTGAATTATGTGGGATTACTGTGTGCTCTTTAGGAATCTCTGTTTTCTACATCCCTCTGGTTCCCCCATACACAAGCCCTGTCAGCCTTCAGAGCCACATATTCTGGGGTCTTGTTTTCGGTGCAAGGCCTCAGACCCCTCCCTCTTTGGAAAGAATCTTTGCAGTTAGGTTATCTTCCTCTTTGTGGATTGTCTGCCTGAGGGGGTGGTGGTGTGGGTCAGATCATACTGTGTCTCTACCATCCCTACCCATGGTGGTTCCTTCTTTATATCTTTAGTTTTGGAAAAGTCTTTTCTGCTGGTCTTCAGATTGTTCTCATCGGTAGTTTCTCTGTAATTAATTGTAAGTTTTGTGTGCCCATGTGAGGAAGTGAGCTCAGTTCTACTCTGCTGTCTTGGCCGCACCTCATTGTGTTTTCCTTTGTACTCATCTCTGGGATTTTCCAGATTCCTTTGTGAGTTTTTCTTTGATCCATTGGTTAAGAGTGTGTTGCTTAATTTCTAAAATTTTGTGAATTGTGTTATTGATTTCTAACTTTAATCCTGTTGTGGATTAGAGAAAATATTTTGTATAGTATCTGTCTTTAAAAACGTTGAGACTTGTGGCCTACCATATGGTCTATCCTGGACAGTGTCCTGTGTGCACTTGAGAATAGTGTGTATTCTCTTGTGGCTGGCTAGAGTGTTCTGTACATGTCTATTACATCTAGTTGGTTTATTGTCTTTTTAAGTCTTCTGTTTCCCTACTTTCTGTCTAGTTATTTTATCCACTATTGTGAGTATTGAAGTCTCCAACTCTTACTGTGGAGCTCTCTATTTCTCCCTTCAGTTCTGTCCATTTTTTCTGCATTTATTATATATGATGGTCTGTAATTAGATATATGACTTCCCGAGTGGCTCAGATGGTAAAGCATCTGCCTACAATGTGGGAGACCTGGGTTCAGTCCCTGAGTCGGGAAGATCTGGAGAAGGAAATGGCAACCCACTTCAGTGTTGTCTGGAAAATTAGATATATAAATGTTTATAATTGTTTATAAATGTTTATAATTGTTATATCTTTTTTCTGTGTTAAGCCTTTTATAATATATGACATTCCTCTTTGTCTCTTATAACCTTTTATGATTTAAAGTCTGTTTTGTCTAATATTACCATTGCCTCATCCCCTGCACGCCCAGTAACTCTGGGTTACTTTTTGCAGTTAAATCTTTTCCCATCTTTTTACTTTCAACCTGTTTGTGTCTTTGGATATCAAATGATTCTCTTTTAGATAGCATATAGTTGGAGCTATACATATAGCTATAGAGTTGTGTTTTTATACACATAACAGTCTGTCTTGTGATTTGAGAGTTTAATCCATTTATGTTTAAAGTAATAATTATAAAAAGAGGCTTATTACTGTCATTGTTTTTTTATATGCTTTACAGCTTTTTTGCTCCCCTTTCCTACATTCCTGTTACGTTTTTGGGTTTAACTGGTTTTTTTTTGTAGTGAAATGTTTAAATTCCTTTCTTATTTCCTCTTATGTATATTCTATAGCTATTTTCTGGTGAATACTGTGGGGATTACATTTAACATTCTGAAGTTGTAACACTCTAATTTGAATTTATATCAATTTAACTTTGTTAACATACAAACACATCTCCTTTACAGCTTTCACCCTCCCCCTTTGGTGGTGGTTGTCACAAAATTACATCTTTATACATTGTACACCCCTAAACATAAACTGATAATCATTTAAAATGCATTAATCAGTCCTTTATATTATGTAGAAAACAAGATTTGGAGTTACAAACCAAAGTTACAGTGATAATAGCTTTTACACTAATAATTTTTTCTTTAAATGTGTTAATTTCTTAAACTATGTTGAAAACAAAAGATGCAATTGCACATTGTTTTTGTAATAGCTTTTATAATTTCCCATCTATTACCTTTATTGAAATCTTCATTTTTCAATACAGCTTCAGGTTATCATCTAGAGTCTTTTCATTTCACCTTGAAGGACTCCCTTGAGCATTTATTTCAGGGCAAGTCTAATGGTGAAGAACTCCCTCAGCTTTTGTTTTTCTGGGAATGTCTTAATTTCTTCTTCATTCTTAAAAACAGTTTTTCTGGATATACGATTCTTGGTTGAAAGTTTTTTTCTTTTAGCACTTTGAGTATATTGGCTTGCTGTTGATGAAAAATCTGAAAATCTTATTGAGGGTCCCTTGTATGTGATATTTTGCTTCCTTCTGCCTGTTTTCAAGATTCTTTCTCTTGATTGATTGATTATGATGTGTCTTAGTGTAGGTCTCTTTGAGTTCATCTTAGCTTGGAGATTACTGACCATCTTGGAAGTTTATACTCATGTTTTTCATTAAAGCGTAAGAAGTTTCCAGCCACTGTTTCTTCCGCTACTCTCTCCTCCCCTCTTCTCTCTTCTGGGACCCCATGAGAGTGTGTCGGCACACTACTGTCTCCTCCCCTCTTCTCTCTTCTGGGACCCCTGGGAGAGTGTGTCGGCACACTTGATGGTGTCCCACAGATCCTTCAGTCTCTGTTCACCTTTCTGCAATTTTTTTTTTCTTTCTGATCCTCAGATTTGATAATTTTCATGGCCCGATCTTCAAGTTTGCTAATTCTTCCTTTGGCCTACTCAAATCTGTTTTTGAATGCCCCTAGTCTTGCCTGGAGAATCCCAGGAGTGGAGGAGCCTGGTGGGCTGCCATCTATGGGGTCGCACAGAGGTGGACACGACTGAAGTGACTTAGCAGCAGCAGCAGTGAGTTTTAAGGCTTCCCAGGTGGCTCAGTAATAGGAATCTGCCTGCCAATGCAGGAGACATGAGAGATGCAGGTTTGATCCCTGGGTTGAAAAGATCCCCTGGAGTAGGAAATGCAACCCACTCCAGTGTCCTTGACTGGAAAACTCCATGGACAGAGGAACCTGGTGGGCTATAGTCCATGGGGTCACAAAGAGTTGGATGTGACTGAGCAACTGAGCATGCACAGTGAACTTTTAAGTTTATTGTACTTTTCAGAAGCTACAGAACTTCTTTTCAGGTTTTATCTCTATTTGAAAAGTTTATTTATTTGATGTATTTGCGTTTGCCTACTCTTGTCTGGAAAATCCAATGGACGGAGTAGCCTGGTGGGCTGCAGTCCATGGGGTCGCTAACAGTCGGACAGACTGAGCGACTTCACTTTCACTTTTCTCTTTTCTCTTTCATGCATTGGAGAAGGAAATGGCAACCCACTCCAGTATTCTTGCCTGGAGAATCCCAGGGATGGGGGAGCCTGGTGGGCTGCCGTCTATGGGGTCACACAGAGTCGGACACGACTGAAGTGACTTAGCAGCAGCAGCAGTGCTTGGTCCTCATTGCTGAGCGTGGCTTTCTCTAGTTGCAGTGAGCAGGTTCCACTCTTTGTTGCGGTGTGCAGTCTTCTCACTGAGGTGGGTCTCTTGTGGAGCACAGGCTAGGGGCGTGCGTACCTCTCGTCTTGCAGTCTTCAGTAGCTGCAGCGTGTGGGCTCAGTGGCTGCGCACAGGGGCTCTAGAGCCTGGGCTCAGTGGCTGTGGCTCATGGGCTCCGCTGCTCCATGGCGTGTGGAATCTTCCTGGACCAGGGATTAAACATGTCCCCTGCATTGGCAGACAGATTCTTAACCACTGGACCACCAGGAAAATCCTGTTTCTTTATTTAGTTTCCATTTTGTTCACAGTGCAGTTTCTTGACTTTCTTGCATCATCCTTTAATTCTTGGAGCATCTTAAGACAGTTGTCGTATCATCTTCGTCTAGTAGATCTGCTATCTGGTCTTTTTCAGGGACAGTTTATGTTGACTTATTCTCCCTTTTGAATGGGCCATACTTTCCTCTTTCTATGACTTGTGATTTTTGTTGTTGTTGAATGCTAGGCTTCTGAATCCAATAATGTCACTCTGGAAATCAGATTATCCCCTTTCGCCAGGGTTTGCTCTTTGTTATTGTTTTATTTTTGTAAACTGTCTCTGAGCCAGTGATCCATCTAAAGTGTAAACTTAAGGTTTTCTTGAATATTTTCTGAGCCTTTTCCTGAGCATGTGAAATTACTTTCTAATTTCCTCCATATAGTAGTTGTTTTAAATGTCCTAATGTCTGGCTCCCAGAGTCTTTATTGTTCTGGAGATGTGGAGGAAAAGGTTAGGGTTAAGGGTGGGAAATTGAGTCAATACCAATGAAAATCACTCTGGGATACCGTCTCACATCCATTGCTGTTTTTCAGTCACTCAGTCCTTTCTGACTTTATGTGATCCCATGGGCTGTAGCACACCAGGCTTCCCTGTCCTTCACTGTCTCCTCGAGTTGGCTCAAACTCACGTCCATTGAGTCGGTGATGCCATCCAATCATCTCATCCTCTGTTGCCCCTTCTTCTCCTTCAATCTTGCCCAGCATCAGGGTCTTTCCCAATGAGTCGGCTCTTTGCATCAGGTGGCCGAAGTACTGGAACTTCAGCATCAGCTTCCAGTGAATATTCAGGGCTGATTTCCTTTATTATTGACTGGCTCAATCTCCTTGCTGTCCAAGGGACTCTCAAGAGTCTTCTCCAACACCACAGTTCAAAAGCCATCAGTTCTTTGGGACTCAGCCTTCTTTATGGACCACTTCTCACATTGTACATGACTACTGGAAAAACCATAGCTTTGATTATACAGACCTTTGTCAGCAAGGTAATGTCTCTGCTTTTAAATATGCTGTCTAGGTTTGTCATAGCTTGTTTTCCAAGGAGCAAGCGTCTTTTAATTTCATGGGTGCAGTCACCATCTGCAGTGATTTTGGAGCCCAAGAAAATAGTCTGTCACTGTTCCCCAGCTGTTTGCCATGAAGTGATGGGACGAGATGCCATGAACTTGAATTTTTGAATGTTAAGTTTTAAGCCACATTTTTCACTCTCCTCTTTCACCATCATCAAGAGGCTCTTTAGTCTTGCTTCCCTTTCTGCCATTAGGGTGGTGTCATCTGCATATCTGAGGTTATTGATACTTCTGCCAGGAATTTTGATTCCAACTTGTGCTTCATCCAGCCCAGCATTTTGCATGATGTATGCTGCATATAAGTTGAATAAGCAGGGTGACAATATACAGCCTTGATGCACTCCTTTCCTGATGTTGAAACTGTCTATTCCATGTCCGGGTCTAACTGTTGCTTCTTGACCTGCATGCAGGTGTTGGAGGAGGCAGTTAACGTGGTCTGGTATTCCCATATAGGAATTCTCTACAGTTTGTTTTGATCCACGTAGTCAAAGGCTTTAGTGTAGTCAGTGAATGAGCAGTAGGTGTTTTTCTGGAATTCCCTTGCTTCTCTATGATGCAACAGATCCTGGCAATTTGATCTTTGATTCCTCTGCCTTTTCTAAACCCAGCTTGTACATCTGCAAGGTCTCAGTTCACATACTGTTGAAGCCGAGCTTGAAGGACTTTGAGCATTACTTTACTGGCATGTGAAATGAGCTCAGTTGTGTGGCAGTTTGAACATCCTTCAGCATTTCCCTTCTTTGAGATTGGAATGAAAAATAACCTTTTCCAGTCCTGTGGCCACTGCTGTTTTCCGACTCTGCTGGTATATTGAGTGTAGCACTTTAACATCATCTTTTAGGATTTGAAACCGTTCAGCTGGAATTCTGTCGTCTCCACTAGCTTTGTAGTTAATTCTTCCTAAGGCCCACTTGACTTCACACTCCAGGATGTCTGGCTCCAGGTGTGACCACACCCGCATGGTTACCCAAGTCATTAAGATCTTTTTTGTACAGCTCTCCTGTGTATTCTTGTCATCCTTCTTAATCTCTTCTGTTAGTTCCTACCATTTCTGTCCTTTATTGTACCCATCTTTGCATGAAATATTCCCTTGGTATCTCTTAATTTCTTGACGAGATCTCTAGTATTTCTCATTCTATTGCTTTCCTCTTTTTCTTTGCATTGTTCACGTAAGAATACTTTCTTTTCTCTCCTTCCTGTTCTTTGGAGCTCTGCATTCAGATGGGTGTATCTTTCCCTTTCTCTTTTGCCTTTCTTTCACTTCTCTTCTTTTCTCAGTTATTTGTAAGACCTCCTTAGACAACCATTTTGCCTTGTTGCATTTCTTTTTCTTGGGGATGGTTTTGTTCATTGCTTCTTGTACTGTGTTCACCAATTAGAATGGCTATTATTAAAACACAGAATAACAAGTGTTGACAAGGACATGGAGAAATTGAAATGCTTGTGCATTGCTATGGAATATGAAATGGTGTACCGCTGTGGAAGAGTTTGGCAGCTCCTCAAAGAGTTTAACTTAGAATTACCATTTGATCCTGCAGTGCCACTTCTGGGTATATATCCAAACGAACGGAGAGCAGGAACTCAAGTATTTGCAAGTCAGTGATCATAGAGGCCTCATTCACATTAGCCAGAAAAGGTGGAATTAGATGTCTATTGACAGATGAGTGGGTGAACAAGACGTGGCATATACGGTCAGTGGACTATCATTTAGCCTTAAGAAGGAAAGCAGTGCTGACACACACTACAGCATGGATGAACCCTGAGGATAAACGGTTATGCTAAGTGAAATAAGCCAGACACAAAAGGACACATACTGCAGGATCCTACTCATATGTAGAGTAGACCAGTTCAAGAGAAAATGCAATGGCGCATAATAAGGGTGACAGAGGCTGGGGAGAGGGAGGGAGGGGTGAGGAGTTAAAGGCGCAAAGCTTCTGTTTGGAGATGATGAAAAGTGGACAGTGGTGATCGTACAACATGGTGAATAGACTTCACGCTGCTAAACTGTGTACTTAGATATGGTTAAAATGGTAAAGTTTATATTTTACTTATTTTACGATAAGAAAACAGACAAGCCCCAGAGTAATAGAACATAGCATTTTCTGAAGATGAGATTATTTTAAAAAATTTTAACTTGTAATTTGCCTTGAATATGTCTGCATTTAAGAGCGTTCCCCTTCCATTTTCTAGTACTCTAAAAGAAGCCTAATCCAGTAACGGAAATATTGAGTCTCTGCAACACAACTCAATATACTTAGAACACAAAGACAGTGCTTACTCCCTGTTTTGATCTTTTAATAAAGAAAATGGAAGCATTGAAAACGCTAATTTTTTACAGTTTTTGCAGAGGTGTATTCCTGTATGGGCACCACTCCTCATGCTATAGTTAGCGTATCTGCTCTTCAGATTCATCCATGTTGTATGTGTTGCTTATTGTTGAGTGGCATTCCATTGTGTGGAATACTGCAGTGTATTTATTCCCTGGTTGCTAGCTATCTGGGTTATCTTCAGTTTGGCTATTATGGGTAAAACTGCTATGAATGTCTTAATACAGTTTTTGAGTGGACTTATTCTTTCATTAATCTTTGGTAAACACAAAGGAGAGGGATTTCTGGCTTTCAATTCAATATTAACTGGAGGATTTCTGCAGAAACTAACACTTGTGGCTGGTGATTTTTATTTTGCTGGCCAAAAATGAATTCTTTTATTTCACTAACACTTTGCAGGTCATTACATTCAGTTGTTGCACCTGACACACCTGTAAATCTTCTCCAGCACCATGAGCTTCATTTTCACTTTTCATATCAGAAGCAATCACTAAGGTTTGCCTTTTTGTTGGTTTAATATTCATACCATATGAATCAGAACCTTCTGAAGAATTACCATCTTCTGAGACACTAGTATACATGTTGTGTGAACAATCAGAGAAAGTATCTGCATAAAATTCACTGAAAAATTCTTCACTCAAAATTCCACGATACGTCATTTTTGAAAGTTTTATGGTAATAAACTGGTGTTTATAGTATATACAAGGTTTGAACAAAAATCTGATGGAGCAAAATGTGATCACGACAGTCACAAATTGCATAATGAACCTATGATCAATTTTAAGCTGTAATAACTTTGCACAATTAATTGTATTACTCCCTAAAAATGTATTGCTAAGTCTCCAATCAATAACGATAACAAAAGACATACTAATATGTCTCCAGTGAGTATTTAACTGTATTTAACTTTATGAGACACTGACAAACTATCTTCTAAAGTGGGTATACTATTTTAAATTCCCACTAGTAATGTATGAGAGTTCCGGTTGCTTTCTATTCTGCACAGTATTTGGTATTACCGATAGTCTTAGGTATATAAATGAGTGCGTTTGTAAGTATTCTCCCAGTCTGTCTTCTCTTTTGATTTTCTTAACAGTATCTTTTGGAGAGCAAAATTTTTAAGTTGTAATTTCATCAATTACTTTTTTCTCTGACTCATTCATCCTTTTTGTGTCTTATCTACAAACTATTTGCCTAGTTGGAGGTCACAAAGAATTCCTTATGTTTTCTTCCAGAAGGTTTGTAATTTTAGCTCTTGTATTTAAGTATGTTATCCATTTGGAAATAATTTCTGTGTATGGTATGACATAAGGTCAAGTTCATTTTCCTGCATATGGTGTGACATAAGGATCAAGTTCTAATATCAGCAGCTTATTTTGAAAAGATGATCATTTAACCATTGGATTATCTTAGCACCTTTGGCAAAAATCAATTGGCTGTGAATATGTGGGTCTCCTCCTAACTTTTAATGGTTTTCTTGATCTCTATGTCCATTCTCATGCCCATACAACCCTATATTGACTGCTGCAACTTTACCTGATTTCTAGCCTTCCTATAATCTAAGTCCTCCAACTTAATTCTTCTTTTCCAAAATTGTTATGCTTACCTGAAGTCCTTTGGATTTCCATATAAACGTTGAATAAAGCTGTCAATTTCCACAATTATATGGCTTCAGTTTTCACTGGAATCATGTTGAATCAATAGATGAATCTGAGGAGGACTGACACAGCAATGACATTGAATCAATCTTCTGATCAGTACACATGGACTGTCTTCTCATTTGCATTGCATCTTTCTTTCAGCTGTATTTAGTATTTTTGGTGCCCAGGTTCTGCCCATATTTGATAAATTATCCCTAAATGATTCCTATATTAAAAAAATTAAATTTCCATTTTACCACTGTTATAAAAATATGATAGATTTTTGCATGATGCCCTTATATCTGCAAGTAAAAAGTTACTTCTCTTTTTCCCAACCTGTGTGCCTTTCATTTCTTTTTCCTGTCATGCCGCACCTGATGGGACCTCTAGTACAATGCTTAAAAAAAGAGTGAGAGTAGACGTTCTTGCTTTGTTTATAATTTTATGAAGAAACCAATTTTTCAAAATTATTGTAATAACTATGGGGTTTGTTGCAGGTGCCCTCTGTTAGACTGAGGAAATTTCCTTCTATTCCTAGATTGCTGAGGACTTTTATGACTTGGCGTAGAATTTTGTCAGATGCCTCCTCTACACCTGTTAAGATGATCATGTGGCTTTTCTTTTTGCTCTGTAAATATGATAGAAGTATGTAAAAATGATGTAAATTGGTTTCTGAATGCCAAACGACCTTGCAGTCCTGGGATAAAATTCCACTTGGTCATAAAGTATTTTCCTTTTGATACACTACTCAAAATGATTTACAAATACTTTGTCAAGGATTTTTGCATCTACATTCAGAGAAATATTAGTGTGAAGTTTTTACTTGTTATGTCATTGTCTGAGTTTCCTATCGGGTTAATGCTGGCTCCACAGACAGGCGGGAAATGTGTTTTATTTTCGAGACGAGCTTGTGTGGAATTTGTACGGTAACTTCTTGGTAGCATTCACTGGTGAGGCCGTCTGGTCCTGGAGTCCTCTTCGTGGGAAGGCCGCTTCAAGTCTTATTTGCTTACGGCGGCACTGGGTCTTCGTGGCTGTGCGTGGGCTCTCTCCAGTTGTGGCAAGTGGGAGCTGCTCCTAGTTGTGATGTGTTAGCTTCTCATTGCAGTGGCTTCTCTCATTCTAGAGCACAGGCTCTAGAGCTTGTGGCGCACAGGCTTAGCGCACGTGGGCTCTTCCTGGACCAGGGATTGAACCCACAGCCCCTGCACTGGCAGGTGGATTCTTAACCACTGGAGTACCAGGGAAATCCTATGGGAAGGTTTTTAACTAGCAGTTGCTCTGTGATTGGACTAATCAGGTTATCTATTTCTTGTCATAGCGAGTTTCGGTTGTGTCATTTTCATCAAAGCTCTCAAGTTCATTGGCTTAAAGTTCACAATACTTCCTTTTCATCCTTTTACCCTGTAGAATTTTCAAGAATATCTTCTCTTAGTCTTGATGATTTGTCTTCTTGATCTGTCTGGCTGGAGGTTTATCAGTTAATTTTTTCAAAGAATCAGGTTCTAATTTCATTGGTGTACCCATAGATTTTGTTTTCTGTGCCATTGACTTCTTCTATTATTGCTTTTCTGCTTGGTTTGGATTTATTCTTCTAATTTTTAAAGGGGGAGGCTTATGCCTTCTTTTCTAATATAAGCACTTAATATTATGAATTTTCTTATATGCACTGCTTTTACTGGTTACTGCAACTTCTGATGTTGGATTTTCATTTTAGTTCTTTTTATTGTCAATGCTTACTGAGAAAATATGTTAACATAGTTTCAAATAGTTTTTCAGAGTTTTGCAGGGCAGGGGGAGGGGATTTTCCAGATGTATTTCTGTTACTGATTTATAGTTTATTTTGTAGTCAGAGAAAACCACTTCGTTTTTAATTCTTTTGAATTTGAAGGTTGTTTCATGGCTTATAATATGGTTTCTCTTCATGAATGTCCCATGTGTTGTTGAGAAAAAATGTGAATTGTTGAGTGGACTATCTGTTCACCAGAACAGAGAAATTTGTTTTTTTTTTAAGGTTCAAAGTCCATATTATAGTTGTTCTAATAATCCTCCCATTGATCTTAAGAAGTCTAAGTTTGCATTTTCATGTTTTCATGGCTAATTCTAAGTTTACACATAGATTTGAAAAAAGAGTCTTTGCCAGCTTCTCTTTTTCTCCATGTTATGAAATGTGTATTAGTCTTGCTGGCATCTTCTACTCGTATTACTTACGGCCAGGCTTAAGTTTAGATGTAGATAGTGTGGGCTATTCTCACATGAGATGTGATACAGGCTGGTGAAGAGCATGGCTCTCAGTGCCAGATATTTTATTCTACTCCTTAATATGTGTGTGCTCAGGGGCACATGGTGTTTCTGTCTTGTCAGGCTTCTGCGAAATCAGCTTTGACAACAGCAGCAAGGAATCTGTGCGTGTGGCACAGGTCAGTGACACACTGTTACTGGATTTGGGGGAGTGATGAAAACGCATCAGCATTTCCCATCTTCAGAACTTCTCTGATGAGTCTAGAATTCCTTCATTAGCCATTTACCCGTATACATCGAGCACGGACTTCTTTGAGCTTCCTGTTAGAGTGATTATAGTATGAATGTGTCCTAAGAGGGGTTACTTATTCTTGTTTCCTAAACCTCTACTGTGCTTATTGGGGAGGTTTTTCAGTGACAGAATTGAGGCGTTACGCTGGGAATGTGAGGCCATCAGAAGGGAAGGGGGTCCTCGTGGAATTTGTTAGGATGGGTGCCGGCACTCCTCCCATAGGCCTTGAGCACCTGTGTATGTACCATGAGGTTAAGCACAAGGAAGACACCTAGAAATAAACTCACAAATCAGAACACAAAGGCAGGCGGACAGGCAGAGTTTACTATTTGTCTATTATGTCTAGTGTTTAATAGGACCTGAATAAGGACATTACCAAATTGCTGAAATCACTTAACATATACAGAAGCAAAAGAGTAGTAAAGACATAGCTGAGGTCTTTTAACATGCAAATTATATGATCGTTCAGCACACACGGCCGCATGGACTTGCGCCGGGCACTGGGGCAGGAGAGTGACCTGGCAGGTGGTCCAGAGGATCCTGGTCCTGGTGGGAGGGGCGTGAGTGACAGAGTAAGGGCTGAGATGAGGAAGGCAAAGGCTGTGGGAGTGCAGAGGAAAGACCGTGAAACCCAGCTCCCTCAGGGCAAGAGGTCACGGATCCAGAGTCGGGGGTAAAAGCTTCTGGACGAGGACGCAAGCTCTCAGTTGGCCATTCATTTTCACCTCTGACATTCCCAGAAACACCAGCTGCAGGAAAATCCCTGACTTAGTGGGGAATGTCTAAACCACTGAGTTTACCCAGACTCTGCCCAAGATACACCCAGAGCAAGATGACTGTATACCCACTTTACAGAGTTTTCCAGAGAAAATCTTGACAATGATGAAAAGAAGGACAGTAAGTCAGGCTTGTTGATGCATTTTATTGTGAGATGGGGAGTCTGGTAAAAAACTAGAAAATGACCATGGTGTAACAAGGAACTTAAAAATGAAGAGTCAGATTTGTAACTTACATACATGAATACAGGAACAAATTGGCACAAAATGTTAAACGTTGTTCCCAACACTGTTTACATGAGGTTATCCTAATTTGGCTTCCTAAGGAAATGAGAGTTTTATGGTTAGACTAATCTCTTAATAAAACCGCAGAGCATCATGCTATTAGTCACACAGTGAATTTCAAATTTTAAGAGTTTCATATTAAAAACTGGGTAAAGGTAAAATGACTTGATTGCAGTTGTAAAACTAATACATTCCCATTTAAATTCTGTTCTACAGTCCAAGGCAAGTATAAATGTTAACATAACACTGTTAAATCAAATCTCAATGCAAGAGAACCAATTGCATCTCTACTTTAAATCTTATCAACTTTCCAAATTTTCATACTAAAATATATTATTGTATTAATACAAACTACAGTATTATACACTACACTGTGTAATAAATAAAGAAATATAAAAATAAGACACATAAATATAAAAGTTTTCTAAAACTAAAAGTACATATGTCAGTAAGAAGGGTATTAATACTGCCAAGTTTGAAGACATACAGTACAAAAATGTTGCACAGATCTATAAACTAAAAGAAATAAAATAATACTGACAGGTAAAAATCAGCTAATGTTGGTAATAAACTGGGTCCATAATAACTAACATTTGGAAACAGTTATGAGCCAAATAACAATGGCAGGTCCATGTTTGAAATGCAAGTACATGGATAGAGCAGATCAGAAAATTTCCCTTTCGTTTCAGTAGAGAAATTCTGAAAGTCAATTAACGCAAAGTGAATACTGAGGAATTAAAGGGTGAAACGTCCCAGTGTTTGGCTTCTCTGACGGAGTCAGTGGTTTTTAAGTTTTATTTTGGAATTTTGATACAAGAAACAAATCAACAAATGCTAGTTATTGTAGGCCACGCATGAACGGAGGCTGGTCAGAGCCTTGAAAATACTGATAAATGGCACTTACAGCACACAGGTCTTGCTTAAGGCCAGAGGAGATACAAAGCTTCATATCACATCCTTCATATTTGTGTACCATGTACGCAAACACAATTACGAACACTGATTCTGACATCTCTGCTGTCTCACCAGTACCAACACTGTTAGTCCCTGCAATCAGAACTCAACGGCAATCTCGTCAACTCCATTTTAAACCACATGAGTAAGGAACTTCAGCTCTTCTAGCGGCTGCTTTCTTAAGGCTAACAATACACTTTAAATGAGAATACGCGCTACTGTGACATCTAAATATTAGAAATGACTACCTTCTAGGTTGAATTTAGAAAAGGTAGTTAGCACGGTTTGGAACTGCATTATACTTCTCCGTGAAGGGAATTTTGTAGTGCAGAAGTTCTCACATTTTAAAAAACATAATAAAATACTGAAGCGGATTTAGCATATGTTTACCAATAAAAAATTATAAAATTTCTCCCAATTGTACAGCTTAAGAATAAACTAACGTATGAGTGCTAATTAATACTGATAAAATGAAACAATGTCAGGTGCTCATCTAATCAATCAGCTTTCTTTAACCTGTTAAATCTCTGCTTTCTCAGTCATTAAGTTTCTAATCTGCTTCATGTTACAAACTTGTTCCTAACTTTGAAAAATGCATGAAAAATTACTAGGTCTGAGGTTCAGGCACACCCGGATTTTTTTTGTGTGGTTTTTTTTTTTTTTTTTGATTTTGTGTTTTTTTAAATTTTTACTTTACACAGTAGTGAACAGAAATCACAGTATACAGGTTACTGTGTTTCCATGAAAAGCATGTATAATATAGAACAACACTTCATTACCAATTAGAATTTTCTTTCTTTTCTAGAAAAACTATTAGGCCTCATTTGTTTTCTCTTCAGACACCTGCTCGCTGCCCTCACTGACTTTGTGTTCTAAGCTATGGGCTTGGCTTCCAGCCCCCGCCCCCTGCCCCACACCTTCCGTTTCTGCTCTCCCCCCCTCATCCTCCGCCTCCGCGTCCTCGTCCTCCTCGTCGTCCATCTCCTCCTCCCCGTCCTCCGCCTCCTCCTCCACCTCCTCCGCCCCTCGCGCCGCTCCACTTCCCTTCTCCTCCAGCTCCTCCAGCTCCCGCTCCTCCTCCTCCTCTTCCTCCTCCTTTTCGCTGTCCTCATCCTCCTCCCGCGTCGAGCTCTCCCTCTCGTCCGAGTCGCCCTGCCCCGCGTGCTGCTCGGGCGGAAGCCCTGGGCCCGCGGCCCCCGGCTCGGGGGGCTCCCGCTCCTCGGCCTCCCTCTTGCAGTAGGAGTAGCGGTGGTTCATGTGCTGGGAGTAGGAGCCCGAGTGGGAGAAGCGCTTCCCGCACTTGTCGCACTGGTAGGGCTTCTCCCCGGAGTGCAGGCGCATGTGCTCGATCAGGTGATGCTTGTGTTTAAACGCCTTTTTGCAGATGCCACACTCGTGGGGCCTTTTGCCTGAAAATAAGGGCACAGCTATGAAATACAACGGCATGGAGCTGCTAGGCCTTGGGGCACTTCAGCGTATGGAAATAGCCATCAATTCAACTCTGCAAAACTGGCAGCTTCCTTAACATACATACCTGTGTGTTCGTATTTATGTCTCAACAGTGAGCTACTCTTTTGGAATATCTTATCACACAAATCACAAGCATACATTCCGTTTTCTGTCTTCCGCATTTTCTTTTTGGGGGGCGTGGAATCGGAGTCGTTCTGATCCTCTACGTTGGATACTCCTTCTGAGCTAGTGTCTTGCCTTTCATCCTAGAGGAGAAAAGGAAGTAGGAAAAGTTCATTTAAGATTACAGGATAAACGACAGACATAAATAAAAGCAGAGCTGAAGGAACCACTTTGATTTCTGCTTTCAACAACCTGACCAAAGCAGGCTCCAAGGAAGGGTTCAGGCGAGCGGGCAGTGCAGTCACAGCAGCAAAAGCAGCCCAGGGTCGGCGGGCACGGAAAGGACGGACGCTGCAGAGAACCCTTTAGCTGCCTGTGGATCATTAACTTGTGAGAAGTCTGCCGAACGTTTTAACTTAGCAGTTTGCTAAACAGTCGTGAATTTCTAACTGCATCACTTATCTTCTGGGTTTTACTAAGTGAAAATTAAGACTCTCTTTCTTAAAAATGGTCTTTAAATTGTATCTTCCAGAACCTTAGAATTTTGTGAACTAAACTTCATTGTCTCCTTGTAAAGAGGGAGGTTTGTTCTATCACTTTTCTAAGAAGCAAGATGGAAAAACAAGGCAGGCAGGTCTGTGTTTTTAAACAAGAATCCTTGCTTGATGGTGAATCTTCAGGGTTTTGGGTGAGGGTTAGGGAGAAAACTGGCAGCAGGGTCTCCTGTAGGTGGAAGAATTCTGCAGGGAGCCTGCAGTGGGATTGGGCTCCTAGGATCCTGTGTCTTTCCTGAAGACTTCCATCCTAAACTCACACGTTTTCCACAAGTTTAGAGGTTTCCCACCATTTCTTACAGCTTTGTAAGGCAGGAGAGGACTTCCCTGGTGGCTCAGTGGTAAAGAATCTGCCTGCCAATGCAGGGGATGTGGGTTCCATCCCCGATGCAGGAAGATTCTCTGGAGGAGATGTCAAACCTCTCCAGCATTTTTGCCTGGGAAATTCCATGCACAGGGGAGCCTGGTGGGCTGTACAGTCCATGGGGTCGCCGAGAGTCAGACACAGCTAAGCTGAGCGGCTAAGCAACAATAAAGGGTGCAGAGTGCTGCCAGGCGTTTCTGCTGCGTGTGAGCTGCCAATGGTGTTAAAGGGGCTCTTCGTGTTCCTGGATCTCGCTAACTGAAATTCCCCAGTCTATTCTTCAAAGGTGTGAAGAGTGTTTTATACGGGTAAAATTTAGATTTCATGAAAAATTTAGCCATGTGAAGACTTTTGCAAGGTTACCACAACTACAAGAAGCCCCACTGGTAGCAATATTTAAGGAGACAAAAGTAGCAAAACATACGTGAACAGGACATTATAATTATTTTAGTCGCATCTTCGTATAGTACTTGGGAAAAAGATTAAATTTATCTCTAGTATTCATCTGATTCAGTCAGAAATTGATGGAAAAAATGGAGCCATCAAGGTCAGTGACACAGAAAAAGCCTGGACAGTGAAACACACAACAGTCGTGCAAAATAGCTTTATCGTAACTGTCATGGACTTGGAGAGTGTTACAGAGGAAAATACACACACAGAGTCACAACTGTATCTCCTCATGTATTATTATGGTTGAACACTAGTTTACAGCTTATAAAATCATCAGTAAACTCATTAGGTGAATTCTTTATATACTTTCGTTTGCTTCATTAAAGCCTTTTATAAACAGAGGTTAACACACAAAGTGAGAGCTAAGTTTGCCTGGTGTAAAACATCTGTGAACAAATTTTCATTTACTGATGATCATAATCAAGGCAGAAACTGTGATGAATTCTGGGAACTTAACTATAAAACAGAAGTCTGATTAATGAGTATTTGAATTTTACTTTCCTCTTCCATCTCTAGTTTCAAACAGTCAATCTTATAGCTGAGACCTATTGACCCTCTTTTCTGCAAAATAATACTTAAAACTGCAGTTGAAAACTACACTCTGGATCAGTAAACGACAAAAGCCAAGATACCACAGCAGCTAAGGCACACAGTCAGCTATTTCCTTTCAAACACGACAGTTTAACAAGCTGCTTGGCTCTCTCATGCCTGGTTTTTATTAGAGAAATTCACTAAAATAAACTAGCATTTGATCAATGGATTGGGGCTGGGAGTGGTTTTTTCCTTTTTTTACCTGATTTCCATTGGGCTGGATCACCTTCAAGGGTGTTTCCTGGACCGCCGGGCTGACTGCAGTTGAGTATGTGTAGGCGACCTGGGGGATCAGGATGGTCTGCTTGTTGGCAGCCAGTGCTCGCAAGCACGGAACGCTGTTCTGGTCAGCGATGGCCACGATCGTGGGTAACTGGGCAGTGACGGTAGGTATAGCGATATTTATGGGGTTGGCACTTGGTGGGATTACATTTACAACTGGTTCTGAGTCTGTAACACAACTGTCCTTTTGTGGCTCCTTTTTTGCACAAGACAAGTTCAAGGGCTCTTCCTGGACAGAATAAACACTGTTCTGGTAAACACTAGTGATAGTTGGCCTTTCCAATAACTCGCCCTGCTGCTTTGGTAGTGAAAGATCGAGAGGTTCGACCTGCGGCTCTTCCTGCGCCCCTTCTGTCGGGTACGAGTAACCCTGTGCGCTTCTGGAAGAAGAGAGGTTCAGGGGGGAAGGGGACGAGGCGCTGCTTCCGGAACCATTGGTGGCGGAGCCCCCTGGTAAGACGGGAGAGCTAGCTGTCTTCAGAGGGCTCTGGTGGTTCCCTGTGCTGTCCTGGGCTTCACCTGCATCTGCAGCCTGAGGCTGATCGTCGCCCTTGGCAGGGGTGTTGGCTTTGCCTGGTTCCGGGGAAGATGGTTCAGATGACTGCACTGAGATCTGTCCCGCTTGCATCTTTTCAAACCACTTTTTCACTACATCCAGTGGTAGGTTCACGGAATCGGCAATTTTTGAGAGCTCTTCTGCACTTGGCTGTGCGTTCAAAGCATAATATGCTTTCAGAAGAGACAAGAGGTTCTTTAAAGGTGGCTGACTGGGAGACAAACTGCCATCTCCGGACCCCGATGGCGCAGAGGCCTCGGGCTTGGCAGCTTCTGGGGTGGGGGGCCGAGGGGGCTGGGCGGGCTGCTTCAGGTCATAGTGCTTCAGCTCCGGAAGTGCATTGATGTCCCCGGGACAGTCGTCACACAGGAGGCAAGTGCTGTCATTCCCTTCCCCTTCAAAGCTTTTGTCCTTCTCAGACTTGACAGTAAGATCTTCTGGTAACTTTTCACTTTTGCAACTGTTGGTGGGGACTGGGGTTTCTTTTTTTAAATTCTGAGGAACAACTTGAAGTTGGCTAGGTTGTTCAAGACTGTAGTTAATGATGATTTTGGTTGTTCCATCTTGATCAACCAGAGGAAGACTGATGGCTGAAATAACAGAATGGCCGCCTTGCTGGATGGATGAAGCATTGATTGTTTCTTGTTCTTTGGATGCAAGATTGGCTTGATTATTCTCCAAAACTTGCCTGATGACATTACCATCTACCGCCACTTTAAGTACATTCTGAATATCACTTAAATTGATACTGATGGGGGACACCAAACCCACCGTTGGCAGAACGACGGCCTGCACCACACCCTGAGGAGAACTGGTTGCCTGTAAGGGGCCACCACCACTGAAAACCCCGTTCTGTAGAGGGGCTGAGCAGTTGATTCCGGAAGCAACCACTATGGGTTTGAACTCATAATCCACAGGTTCAGTTTTGATCTGGTTTACGGGGAGTTGCTCTTGCAGGGGCTTGTTGTCTATCTTCTGCCGCATCTGTGGTCGCGTGGGGCTGCCTGGAGAGGCTGAGAGCGAGGGTGAGGAGCACTGCGAGGTCTTGAGCCCTGTTCTTGGCCGCCCGTTCACAGGCATCAGGCTGATACATTTCTTACTGCTTATGTGTGAGCTGTAGGAACCAGAATGGGAAAAACGTTTCTTGCAGTTTGGGCATTCATATGGCTTCTCTCCTAAACAACAACAAAAAGTTACATTTGTAAATTTTCACATAGTCACACTTTCCCTAAAACAAGCAGTATCAGTTTAAAAAGGGGGTTACCACGTGTGCTTGTGATACGATTTTATTTAGAATCATCACTTTTAAGTTGAGAGCCTACATAAATGTCAAGCACCAGTAAAATGTTAGTCTGAACTATGTGCTGACCAGTAAGAGAATCTTCTCTTCAAGTGCATATAACAGTTTGTTCATTTTTAAAAGTTCAAATCTTTCTCAGATACCAAAAAATTATATCTCACTCTTTCAAGTAATTTTTTTCTTATCCTATGTCACTAAACTATGTAATTCTCTATATTTTACTCTACTTAACCATCTATAGGAGAAATTAATATTAGACAAAAGGAAACAAAATCTCCCATAAGACTTAATAACGGTGGACATCTGTCCTTGACTGTATGAGTCATATGAGTATCTATCCTTCCTGTATTCATAGGTTTCCTTGAAAAGACCTTTTTCAGTGGCGAAGAAAAGTTTAAATACAAGTATTGTTACAAGCCTTGGCTTATTAAGCTGGGATGTATGTGTGTGCTTAGTCGCTCAGTCGTGTCTGACAATTTGTGACCCCATGGACTGTAGCCCACCAGGCTCCTCTGTACATGGGATTCTCTAGGCCAGAATACTGGAGCGGGTAGCCATTCCCTTCTTCAGTGGATCTTCCCAACCCAGGGATTGAACCCAGGTCTCCTGCATTGCAGGCAGATTCTTTACTGTCTGAGCCACCAGAGAAGCCCAATACTACTGGAGTGGTAGCCTATCCCTTCTCCAGCGGATCTTCCCAACCCAGGGATCGAACCAGGGTCTCCTGCGTTGCAGGCAGATTCTTTACCAGCTGAGCTACGAGGGATGTATGTACTTCTAGATAAATAAGGCAGTGTTTGCTCTGTGCTCAGCTGCGTCCAGCTCTTTGCAACCCCATGGACTGTAGCCTGCCAGATTCCTCTGTCCATGGGATTCTCCAAGCACGAATACTGGAGTGGATTGCCATTTCTTCTTCCAGGGGATCTTCCCAATGTGGGAAGCAAACTTGTGTTTTTTGTGCCTCCTGCACTGGCAGGTGAATTCTGAGCCTCTTGGTATGAAAAGCATCTTGGAGTTTCAATTTCAGTGACAGTGGTTACAGTAACTTAGAACATTTAAGTATTTAAACAGGGTATACTTCTGCTGCACAAATACAACATCTTTGTGAAATGTAAGGGAAAAAAAAGAAGCTTCCTGCTAGCAGAGGCCTTAGTTACGTCACTCCCCAAGACCTCCCAGGGTACAAAGTGTTCTTCTGGGTCATTATGGGTACTCTGACAGAAATTTTTGAGTTGAATGGAATATTTTCATATAACCCAATTTTTTTTTTTTTTAGTTTGAACATATTCTAGTTCATGAATGTACAGTCTAAAGGTTACCGATGCCTGGGTTCGAGGAGATCCAGGTCTCAGTGCTGCTTACTCCCACACCTGCTGCGTGCAGGTCACAGAGCTGCTCTGTAAGCCTCTGCCAGATGAATTTTGAGTGGCCAACTGTACAGTGATGAAGTGGTGATGCTGCTTATCTACTCGGTAGCAAAATAAAGCTCTTTATCTCCCCCTTTCTTTTTAATGATTAAAAGGAAAGCAGCAAGAAAGCGTAGGACCTGCTAGTATTGGAATTTCAATGTTGTAAAGATGAAAACAAGTACATTATATTTTCTCAAATGTGTCTGCATAATCAAATTAGAGTTGGAAGGAATCTAATAAAGCCCTCTAGTACAGCCTCCTTCTCAATGAAGGGTTCATTTCAAAGCATCCTTGGCATTGGCTCATCTCTGCTTAACCTCTTTTATTAAAAGGAGGTTATTGCCACTGGACAGATCGGAGGAAGGCAGTCTAATCTGGCTTTGCTGAGGACCAGGATCTAAGTTCAGATTCTCGCTCTGGCACATAATACGTCTATTTTCTTAACCTGTCCAAGCCTCAGTGTTTTGGTGCATAAATAAATGTAGATACATCCTCACTGGATTGTTCTGGTAATAACAGATGATACAGCAAAACTCAGTGTGCTCTCAAGAAATGTTAGTGACTCCTTAGAAAAGCAATGAGACAGAGGGTCAGTACTAAGCCAAAGTTGGCCTTCCCTGTTATTGTTTCTGATGCTGTATAGAGCTGGTCTAACATTTCCTCAACAAGCCAGACTTTCGATGTGATGAAGAGCTATCCCAAGAATCCTTCAATTTCCCTCATGCAGGTTAAATGTGTCCAGTCATTCACACATTCCTCATGGGATGTGTTCTTCAGAACTCTTACCCGCTTGTTAACTCACCTCTGAGTTTCTCCAGTTTTATCAGTATCTTTCCAATGGGATGCCTGAAATGTGACTCAGTACTCAAAATGCATTGGATAAAAATTTCCAGTGGGCATAAAACAAGGGATATGTCTTTGCATCTTTATTGATGACCTTTTTAGATGAACTACATGATTGTTCCCTTGCTGACTAGGAAAATAAGCATCTGTAGTATTGATTATTTCTGTCTTTACAGAGCACAGTGGGGATGGCAGTGGCTTTGGAGTCAGGAGGGCTGTGTCCCAGAGCCCAACTTTGCTGTGTCCCAGCTGAGTGACTGGGGACAAGCTAAGTTCTCTGGAACTCCATTTTCTCATCAGTAAAAAAGGAGGAAACAGTAGCATCTACCTCCCAGGGTTACTGTGAGAGCTGCGTGACTTAATGCAGCTGAGCATCCAGCAGGTGCTAGTTACCATTACTATTATGGGAATCACCCAGTTATTTCACTGCTGCTATAAAAAAGACTGCAGAACAATTATTCTAAAGCCAAAGTCTATGTCTGTTAGAAAACGCCGTGTTTCTAATTCTAACTTCATAGCTAAAGCACGTCGCCTGTTATTGACCTAGGTTAGTGTTTGTAACTACTACTACAACAGGAAGTTGTGTTGCTCAAAGTTTGATACATTATGCGCACTGACTTTTTTCCTAATGGCTAAGGTGGTGTTCAGTTGCACCTGATATAAAAGTTTTCTAGGCTGAAATGACGATCAGGCTGTGGAACAAACCCAGGTTACTTGCTGGGGAGGCTCCCCGCCTGGGTGCAGGGGCTCTTTTGAACCCTCTCTGTGGGCAGGTGCAGTGGCCTCCTCACAGCGCCTTTGCACAGTTCCCATGTGCAAAGTTTATATGGCCGTGACACGCAGGGTTCCTTTCATGGACATCAGAAGAGATCCATGCAATTCTAGGGCACATAACTGGAGGGCCCTGACCTTCAATGCCTTAAAAACTCAACTGCAAAAAACCCCCCAGAGTTTCCTGAAGGATATGAGGTTCATTCATTATTAGGTATTCTAAGCAGTGCTTTCAAAACTACCTGTGGTGAATGATCATTGTTTTTTTCATTAAAAAACATTTTCCAATCTCCTATGGACTAACATTGTACAGACTATAATGAATTTGTCACAGCACTGTCTTGATATAATACTTTCTAAATCTTACCCTCGGTTTCTATTCACCTGGGATGACTTGGAGTAGCCCTGCTCCAAATCTCCCCTTGGAATAAACCACCATGGAGCTGTAGACTTGGATGGTATCTACTGGGCACCCTGGGGCAGTGCTCTTTCTGAACTGCATTTTGGTGAAATATCACTGGCCTCTATGGAAGAATCTTACTTTAGAATGAAAACACTATCGAATCCTCTGCTGTATTATTTTAAGGATATTTCTGAGGATGATGTAAATTATCTTTTGGTTCTTTCTTCTTAATGATGCTCCAAGGAACAACTTTCTCTATGCACTTCAGTATCAGAAGAGTTGTGCTTTTTCTCTCATCTTCTGATATCTGATCCTTTTTACCTACAAACACTCTAGATTTCCATTACTAACTGTAGTTTTACTTCCTAAAACCCAGGGTCTAATTTGTGGTCTCTTCTAGCATGTGCAAAGGAATTCATAGTATTTTTTTTTTCTGTTTCATTTTTACTTCATGCCTGTCTTGTTTTCTTTAAGAGACATAAATATGAATGGACAGCAGAGCACAGGAGTCTATGTGCTATGACGTGGCCTGAATCTGCCTCCTCTTTCAGAGCAGCAGCATGCTGTGAGCTTACTATAAAGCTCTTGACCACGGAAACATCTAAAGGGTTTCTGCAGATAGCACAGGCATTATTACTTGATTGAAGGTGATTTTTGATGATCAGTGCAGGATTTTGTGATTAGATATCAACTTCTTGTTTCTGGACTTATATTTTAACATTTTGTACGATCTGTGCTTCCCAACTGTGTATAATCTATAGATCTGCGACCCTCCTATATGACTGCAATAGGACCTTCATTTTTATATGTGAAATCTTACTCTGTTTTATTACCCCAACTTCAACATTAAGAAATGAATTAGCTATAATCTCTATCAACAACTTCAAATCATTTCTGGTGAGAAAGTGAAGTCGCTTAGTTGTGTCCGACTCTTGGTGACCCCATGGACTGCAGCCTACCAAGCTCCTCCCATGGGATTTTCCAGACAAGAGTACTGGAGTGGGTTGCCTTTTCCTTCTCCAGGGGATCTTCCTGACCCAGGGATTGAACCTGAGTCTCCTGCATTGCAGGCAGATGCTTTACCGTTTGAACCAGGGAAGCCCTTCTGGTAAGAAGGGGGGTTATTAAAAATAAATTATTGATGTAACACCTATCCTTCTCAAACTATTTTAAAAAACTGGATAGGAAGGAATACTTGTGAACTCATTCTATGAGGTCAGCATCATCCTGATATCAAAACAAAGCACACAAAAAACTGCAGGCCAATATCATTGATGAATACAGATGCAAGACTCCTTAACAAAAATATTAGCCAACCAAATTCAGTAATACATTGAAACACCCAGGTATACCATGATCAGGTGGGATTTATCAAGGGATGAAGAATGGTTAAATATCTACAAATCAATGTGATATACCACATTAACAAACTGAAAGTAAAAACCATATGATCATCTAAATAGATTCAGAAAAAGCTTTTGACAAAATATCCATTTATGATTAAAAAAACTCTCAAAGAAATGGGTACAGAAGGAACATACCTCAACGTAATAATGACCATGTATGATAAGCCCATAGCTAACATCATACTCAATGGTGAAAAGCTGATAGCATTTCCTCTAAGATCAGGAACAAGACAAAGATATCTACTCTTGCCACTTTTATTCAACAAGGTATTGGAAGTCCTAGCCACAGTAGTCAGATAAGAAAAAGAAATAAGAGAATCCAAATTGAAAAAGAAGTAGTAAAACTGTCACTGTTTACAGATGATATGATACTATATATATAGACAATTCTAAAGATGCCACTAAAAAACTACTAGAGCACATCAATGAATTTGGTAAAATTGCCAGATACAAAATTAATGTAGAAATCTGTTGAATTTCTAGACATTAATAACAAACAAGAAAGAACAATTAAGAAAATAGGTTCAATGATTCTATATAGATTCATTCATTCTACATATTCAAAATGGCTATTGGGTAATTCCTATCAAAATGTCAATGCATTTTTCACAGAACTAGAATAGATAACTCTTGAAATTTGCATGGACACATAAAAGATGCTGAATAGCCAAAACAATCTTGAAAAAGAACAAAAGTGGAGGTATCACACCCCTCAATTTCAAACTGCGTTGCAAAGCTACAGCCATTTAGCATGGTGTTGGCATGAAAGCAGATTAACAGATCTATGGAACATAACAGAAACCACAGAAATGAACTCGTAAGGGTGGTTAACCTATGGCAAGAATATACAGTGGGGAAAAAGCCCCTTCAATAACTGGTGTTGGGAAAACTGGACAGCTACACTCTCTCATACTACGCACAAAAGTAAATTTCGGATTAAAGATCTGAAACCATAAAACTTCCAGAAAAAAAACACAGGCAGTAAGCTCTTTGACACAGACCTCAGTAATATATATATATATTTTTGATATGTCTCCTCAGGAAAGGGGAACAAAAGCAAAAATAAAGGGGACTACATCAAACTGAAAGACTTTTGTATAGACAAAAAAACTATGAACAAACTGAAAAGGCCACCTACTGAATAGAAGATATTTACAAATGGTATAAATGATAAGGGGTTATATGCAGAATGTCCAATGAACTCATACAACTCAAAATCAAAAGAAGACACAACCCAATTAAGAATGGGCTGAGAATCTGAACAGATATATTTATCCAAAAAATACTTATAGAAGCCAAAAGTCAAATGAAAAGATGCTCAACATCGTTAATATGATATCCCCATACACCCGTCAGAATGATTATTACACACAAAAAAGTACTGGCAAGAATGTGGAGAGAAGGGAACCCTAGGTCACTGTGGGTGAGGATGTAAACTGGTGCAGCCACTATGGAAAATGGTATACAGATTTCTCAACAAATTAAAAAGAAAACTTATCTTTCAATCCAGCAATTCCAGTTCTGAGTATTCATCCAAAGAAAATGAAAACACTGCTTCGAAAGATTTTATATATACAGCCCTGTATATATAATACATTTCAATACATTCACTGCAGCATTATCTACAATAGCCAAGATAAGTCAAATCATGCTGCTTATACAGTGCTGTATGTCAGTTATATCTCAATAAAGCTAGGAAAAAAAGGACAGTAGTAGAGGAAAAATATCCACTGGATATATGTTAATATAATGTTAATTAATACATATATATGAAATTGATGAAAATTGTTCAATAGCAGAGGAGCTAAGAAATAGGATCCTGATGCAGATGCCAAAAGACAGCTTTGTTTTCCAGACACATTAACGTATAAAAATTTTTTTAAATGTATGAATCTCAGTTTGAGCATGTTTTAAGAGGTAACATTTTTTAGCCCTCATGAGCAATTCAGCACAACTTCTATTTTAGAATAAAACACACATATCACAAAGCTACCCAACCATACTTTTTTTGCAGGGTATTTGTAAAATCTGTTAATAATTGTTAATATAATAATTTTTGCAAAACAAGCATATGCAGAAATCCATAATTTCCCACTCATTAGTTAACAGGTGTCTCTCATTGAATTTATTTAGTATTAATGCATCAAAATTTACCAGGAGACAGATTTCATAATGCAATGTGAATTTTCTTGGTTGCTTTTGGGTAAGTAAAGCCTCCAAAAAAACCCATTTTTACCATGTATTAATGCTCACTTTTCATGTGAAGCTGTAGATGAGTAGGGCGGAACTGAGGGTGACATGGGGGAAGCCTGTTTCCCATGAAATCCCCTTTCGTGCCATGGTTCCCACCCCTCCTTGTGCTGCCCTCTCCCACAATCCCCACGGTGCACCATGCCATTTCCTATCTTGAGTTCCATTTCTCCTTCTCTTATGGAAAGAATATCTTCATCTCCTCCTTTCCTTGTGCACATGCTTTATCAAGCGTGTATTGTACACGCTTTATCATTCCCTTGTTAACTGTGCAGCAGAGGCAATGAAATGAACATTCACTGAAAAGCTCAAGTGTCTCAGGTTGTACATCTTGTAAAATGATACATTCTTATTAGGAAATTCAAAGTGTGTCCTCTTAGCTTGATATACTTTAGCCAAAGAGTAAGATCCCAATAAAATACCGTTTATAAGAAAATGTCTCCATATTAGTGTTTATCCCAAAGCAATTGCAAAGAGTTTCTAACCATATGTGTAGCTCACATGTGATATTAATTTACTATCATAATCACTATGATATTCAAGGTAGACAAAGAAAACAAATATTTACCACTGTGGATTCTTAAGTGCTCTTTTAGATGGTGTTTGTATTTGAAAGCTTTTCCACATTCAGTGCACTTGAATTTACGATTACCCCCAGACTGCGTCACATGTCTCTGTAAGAAAGAATTGGTATTTTATTTATAAAGCAAAAAAGCTTTAGACATAAAGAACATCCAGTCTGCTAAAAGTAATGTTTGGGTGGTTCTTTTGTTTCTTTAAAGGCCTCAAATAGTAGCAGTCACAAAAATCTAACACTTGGAATGTTACCAAAAAGGAAGAGGACAGTGGCAACAGAATTTTGACATAGAGGAAAATCTCCACTTCCCAGTTTAAAGAATCAGAATCACTCTATGACGCAATGTAGCATTTAGCAAAAATATGTACTTGACCAGGAACTAGAGATGATTTCCCTCGCCTGCACTCTAATTGACAGATAAAGAAACCACGGTCCACAAGCAAAGAAGAACAAGGTCTCCTGAACAGAAGAAAAGGCTGGGCTTTTTCAGGACTTCATCCTCTCTAGTAAGTTTGGTATTTCCAAAATCTTAATCTGATGATTTAAAAAAAATACTTCCCTCTTTTCAGTCAAATATGGATTACTGTAATAGCTTTCTGTCTGGTTTATCAACCCCCCACTTCTACATACTTCAAATAAATTCTGCACCCTTTATTCATCTTACAAAAGCAGTGTTTGAACTGAATTATGCAATACATTCTACTCATAAATTTCTAGAGGATTCCTGTTCACCCCTGGGCACAGATTCTGAGGCTACAGATGCCAGGTTTATAGTCCCGAGTTTCCAAGCTTCTTCAGCGGGAGTCCACATCTCATCATCCAGTGAGTCCTACCTTCTGCACATACACCGCTCTTCACCTCCCTGCTCCCACTGATACCATCCCTTACTTTCAGAAATCCATAATTTCCCACTCATTAGTTAACAGGTGTCTCTCATTGAATTTATTTAGTATTAATGCATCAAAATTTACCAGGAGACAGATTTCATAATGCAATGTGAATTTTCTTGGTTGCTTTTGGGTAAGTAAAGCCTCCAAAAAAACCCATTTTTACCATGTATTAATGCTCACTTTTCATGTGAAGCTGTAGATGAGTAGGGCGGAACTGAGGGTGACATGGGGGAAGCCTGTTTCCCATGAAATCCCCTTTCGTGCCATGGTTCCCACCCCTCCTTGTGCTGCCCTCTCCCACAATCCCCACGGTGCACCATGCCATTTCCTATCTTGAGTTCCATTTCTCCTTCTCTTATGGAAAGAATATCTTCATCTCCTCCTTTCCTTGTGCACATGCTTTATCAAGCGTGTATTGTACACGCTTTATCATTCCCTTGTTAACTGTGCAGCAGAGGCAATGAAATGAACATTCACTGAAAAGCTCAAGTGTCTCAGGTTGTACATCTTGTAAAATGATACATTCTTATTAGGAAATTCAAAGTGTGTCCTCTTAGCTTGATATACTTTAGCCAAAGAGTAAGATCCCAATAAAATACCGTTTATAAGAAAATGTCTCCATATTAGTGTTTATCCCAAAGCAATTGCAAAGAGTTTCTAACCATATGTGTAGCTCACATGTGATATTAATTTACTATCATAATCACTATGATATTCAAGGTAGACAAAGAAAACAAATATTTACCACTGTGGATTCTTAAGTGCTCTTTTAGATGGTGTTTGTATTTGAAAGCTTTTCCACATTCAGTGCACTTGAATTTACGATTACCCCCAGACTGCGTCACATGTCTCTGTAAGAAAGAATTGGTATTTTATTTATAAAGCAAAAAAGCTTTAGACATAAAGAACATCCAGTCTGCTAAAAGTAATGTTTGGGTGGTTCTTTTGTTTCTTTAAAGGCCTCAAATAGTAGCAGTCACAAAAATCTAACACTTGGAATGTTACCAAAAAGGAAGAGGACAGTGGCAACAGAATTTTGACATAGAGGAAAATCTCCACTTCCCAGTTTAAAGAATCAGAATCACTCTATGACGCAATATAGCATTTAGCAAAAATATGTACTTGACCAGGAACTAGAGATGATTTCCCTCGCCTGCACTCTAATTGACAGATAAAGAAACCACGGTCCACAAGCAAAGAAGAACAAGGTCTCCTGAACAGAAGAAAAGGCTGGGCTTTTTCAGGACTTCATCCTCTCTAGTAAGTTTGGTATTTCCAAAATCTTAATCTGATGATTTAAAAAAAATACTTCCCTCTTTTCAGTCAAATATGGATTACTGTAATAGCTTTCTGTCTGGTTTATCAACCCCCCACTTCTACATACTTCAAATAAATTCTGCACCCTTTATTCATCTTACAAAAGCAGTGTTTGAACTGAATTATGCAATACATTTTACTCATAAATTTCTAGAGGATTCCTGTTCACCCCTGGGCACAGATTCTGAGGCTACAGATGCCAGGTTTATAGTCCCGAGTTTCCAAGCTTCTTCAGCGGGAGTCCACATCTCATCATCCAGTGAGTCCTACCTTCTGCACATACACCGCTCTTCACCTCCCTGCTCCCACTAATACCATCCCTTACTTCCTCGCTATGTTTCCCCTTAATTGCAACTGTTAAGACTCTACCCATCGCTCAAAGGCTCCAGTTCTGCTTGCCCTGTGCTTTCCCACACTGCAGTCTCCCTTCTGTCCTTCATACAGGAAGGACCGAGAATGAGCGTGACGTATGTGTCAGGTTCTACTTCACCCAAACCCCTGGCTTTGAAATTGAATACATGGCGCCAACTCCAAACAGCTCTCTCTAGATCTCTCCTCTCACAGCTTCCTCGATGTCCCCATTGAACTGTGACAGGCATCTGCTAAGAGGACTACACTGACCTCTTCATTTCTTTCCCGGAAATCAGCTCCTCCTCTCCTGGTTTTTTTTTTGGGCTTAATTCACCTGCAGTGTAGGAGACCAGGGTTCGATCCCTGGGTGGGGAAGATCCCCTGGAGAAGGGAATGGCTACTCACTCCGGTATTCTTGCCTGGAGAATTCCATGGACAGAGGAGCCTGGTGGGCTAGTCCATGGGGTCACAAAGAGTTGGACACAACTGAGTAACACTTACTTACTCTTGTTTCTTACGTTTGTGAGTAAACCCCTCATTTATCTGATCATTCCTTAGGCCCTGAATTTGGAGGAATCCTGGTCCCTCTCTTTCCCTGAGACCCTTATCCAGTCCCTCAGCAAGCCAGCCTGCAGCCACCATCCTCATGATGTCACATCTGTCACACCAGTGCCTCTGGCCTGGGTTACAGCCACAGCCCTTAAGTGTGCTTCCTGCTTCCTTCTTGTCTCTCTCGACCTACTCTCCACCCCACAGCTCACCTGGCCTTAAAAATAAGACATAAACACAAAATTCAGTATCTTTCAAATGCTTCCCTATAATACTTTAGAGTAAAATCACAGGCCTTGGCCACGGCTCACACAAGAGGCCTCGTCATCTGGCTCCTCCCTACCCGGCCTCTTCGCCTTTCTCCCCTTCGCGCACCCTGGCTGCATGCCGTTCCTTGGCTTCTGCCTCGAGGCCTTCACGCGCCTCTGCTCCCTCTGCACAGAAGGCCCTTCTCCCAGTCATTCTGTGACTGGCTCCCTCACTTCACCCAAGTCTAGGTTCAGATGCCCTAGTCTATTAAAAAAAAAAAAGCAGCTTCCACACTTTCTGTCCTCTTTGCGTTGTTTTCATTCTACCTGTGTCTATATTTTACATCTGCTTTCTCTCACCTATAATACATGCCCACTACTGCCAGAGACTTGCTCACTTTCACTACTGTGTCTTGAACACCTACAACAGGCTTTACACAGAATCAAAACTCAGACATCTGTTGCATGAATAAGACAACATGGAAATGTTTACCTTGATTTCTAGAGGCCAGCAAGGCAGACGCTCTGCCTCCTAACCTAAACGGTTCCCAATTATACCCCTCATGTTGCTGGCCTCCACATTCCATCACGGCTCTTTTCTGACCTTGGTCTGACCACATATTTCACATATGAAACCGACCAGCCACCTTTACATCCCTGAGAAAGCCTCACACACAGTGGGCTTCATGCTCATCAGAGATCTTATGACTTATTTTTCTCACAGCATCTCCTGCTTTCCCTCCAGTTCTCTCTGTCCTTTGAAGCTCCTTCCTTTGACAAGGGCCCTTGGTGGAGAGGATGTGGGGGCAGCACCTGCAGGATAGCTCTGCTCCCAAATGTCACCTGATCAGCCCCTTTCCCAGGGACCGTCGGCACTGTGGCCACGTCCCCAGGGCCTGTCTACACTGGGGTCAGGTCCCCAGGGTCCATGCATACTGTGGTCAGGTCAGGACACCGGGGCACCAAGAGCATGCTTCTGTTCTGTCCCTGACAAGACTCATTCAGGGCAGATGAGAGGAGGGGGTTTGTCTTCTGTGGGTCGGTTCCCTCCTCGTGGCACTCGCTCCCACCCCAAATGCTCCTTTGTGGACTGAAGCACTGACCTACCCAAGGAAAAGCTGGCCCTATGCTCATGCCTGCCTGTACACTCCACACCCCATGATTTCATGAGTATTGTCACCAGGGTCCTGAGAAGACAGGCTGACCCATTCTCATCACTGTTTCTCTTACAGATTTTGGCCTGGTTTTTGGTTGAGCCATCACAGCCAAGACGGTAACTTGCTCTCTGTCGGGTCTGTGACGTGGGTACACACGGAGCAGACTCTTACACTCAGGTGGACAGGTCCAAGTCTTTTGACAGAAGAAATTGGACATGCGCCCCAAGCACAGCACACACCTTCAACATACTGTGTGCTGCTGAACACTTATTTGACTTTTAAATCTAGGTTAACCAGATACTAATTTGATTATTTACAGTTGACCTTACAGAAGCAGAACTGGCAGAAACGTTTCTGACTTTAATCCTTAAATTCAGAGCCAGCAACATAACTTAAGGATAGTCTTGGTTTATACTTCTAGAAATTGAGGCAAAGTGACATAGAAACAGTAAACCATATGAAAAATTGAGTCCTCAGATTAAAAATGATTCAGTCTAAACTTTAGATTCTTAAGAGGCAACTTCCCTTACATGAAAAAAAGCCACAATAGCTTATACTGATAATAGTTAAACTTGATCATTGTTTGATTTTCTCCTCTACTTGGTCAGTAGTAAGTCAGATGCTTTATGAAATAGTATTTATTTTTCCTACATTGAACATTTTAGTAGAATCCATTTTGAAATCCAGTTATAAACTTGACATATTTGTTATGACATAATCAAAATAACTGAGTTGAAAAGGACCTTGTCTGAAAAAGAAAAAATCTAGTCACTTCTAAAATGGCGTTCATAGTGTTTACATGTGCGTTTAAACTCAGAAATGACCCGATCATCCAAACGAATAATCACTGTCCTTTTTACAAGGCTGCAGACCAGACACTGTCTGGTACAGCCCCTTAATCTTTCAGTGTGTGAGAGCCTCTGCCTTCCATGGAGCGAGGAGCTCTCAGTGTGGACAGTGGGTGAATGAATCTGAGTCATGCCACTTACCTGCTCTCGTCCTGATTTGTGGGAGGTCATGTGGCGCTCGAGCTGGGTTCTGTATGCAAACGTGTAACTGCACAGGGAGCAGCTGAAGTTGTCTTCATTCTTCTCGTGGCGATACTTAATGTGTTCTTTCAGAGAGGTAAAGCGTTTATATCCTCTGTCACAATACGGACAGGTGAGCAACTGGGAAAATGCATCTGGTGTTCCTGTAAAACAAGGATCGTACATTTTAAAGATGTTCCCAAATTAGTACCAAAGCGCCCACCGAGGCCCTCTGTTATGTGCCAGATATTGTGCTTTGTATCTGATCCTCAAAACCAACACACTGATGTGTCTCTGTTTTATAAAGAGAGGATGTGATACCCAGAAAAGGTTAAATTACTTCCAAGTCACACAGCCTGTGAACGATGAAGGTGCGAGTCAAATGCAAGCTGACTTTAAAGTCTCCTATCTTTTTCACTAAAACATAGTTCTTCTCTTCTTTTGTATGGTTAATTAGACAAAGAAAAGCAAAATTATAATGCAGGTTATCGTTGTGAATGTATACACATGAAAGGGGTTTGGTACACAATAACCATCTTTCTACAAAGGTAACAATGTCATCATTAGTTATTGAATGTTCATTCTTTCAAATTTGAAAAATGTCACTACAGGCATCAGAGACTAAGTAACAGACAGTTACAGCCCGTTTCTAAGGCTCCCCTGCAGGTGACTGTGGAGGACGTACTGTAGGAGGTGTGGGGAGCAGTGGGGGCTGGACTGCGGGCTGGCCACTGAGATGCCCCTGCCCGAGTTCTTCGTGTTCTTTCCCCTCCTGAGACACACCGGCACACTTCTTGTTTAGTTTCAGATGGATGACTATTAGGATAGCTTTCAGAAAATAAGCCATTATAGATAAACTGTAGTTCAGAGAATGAACTGCATATTTTTAATACACGGAAACATCTAAGCCTGCCAATCTTAAAATGTAATACCACTTGGCCAATATTATTTAACTACAATTCTATATTGGATTTACTTCTTCAAAGAAAAAAGTTCCTAAGTCACATCTTGCTATAAATACTATCTTAACTTTATTTTAATTTCTTATAGAAAAACAGACTACCAGAGAAAATGTCATAACAATTTTCTTCATCAACATGTCACTGTTATTGAAATTCAATTCCATATAAATTAAATGTCTTGTTCAAGGACAAGCCTGCAAAGAACAGGCTGAACACCTGAGTCTACATAGCTGAGTACACTGAAATATATATCGAATATATGAACCAAGACTCCAAAGTTCATGATGGCACCTCTGTTACCAGCTAGCAAGGAACCTGGAACCAGGGACATTTGCACTGGTGAGGACTCTGACATGAGCCACTGCTCAGGGGATTAGACTAGCCCCGCGAGGACATTTGGGGGCGGGGACTTATGCTGTGTTTTGTCTAACGTCAGTTTCCTCTTTGTACAGGCAAGTGGGCAATCAGCACTTGGGGCACTCCCCTCGCCTGTCGGGGCTGCTGCTCTCAGCTGGTTTCAGGGGCTAAAGTCAGAGTCCACGTGACAGGTGCTCTACCATCAGCGCCGCAGTCAGTGTGCTTCCACCAGTCAGGCTGCCCTGGACTCCTGTGTCATGAGCTGTCTGCTCGCATTACATTCTAGTTTCTTGTTTGTCTTCATGATTAATTCTTGTAATTAATGTACAAAATACTAGTGATTTTATAAAATGGCAAGTTGCTCATATTTAAACAGCAAGTTCTTGTCATAAATCTATTGAATGTTTTCACACATATGAGATATGAACTTATTATTTTAGGCCAACAGCATAAAAACAATGAAAAATCTAAATACTTAACATCATAATTTTATAGAATGAACAGGTTTAAAAGTTAAAATTTTTGTTTTTAAAAATATATATTTTTTTAAACTCACCTTTTAGCAATGAAGACCTTTTTAGAATTCCTATAATACACCTATGGTAGGAATTCAGTACTAAAAATTCCACCCTATGTCTGACCACTTTTTGAACTATAATTTCTTTATGAATCTGTGATCATTTATGAGTCTGTGACCATAAATAAACTTACTTAAAGAACATTCTACATTTCTGTGTCTTAAACTTTCCTTCCTTCAGTGGCAGACTGATACAGAGCCTGTGGAAAACCTCCTTGATTTGTTCCCACTATTCCAGAATTTTGATAAATCAACCTGCTGGAATAAAGCTCCTCTGTTTACAACTTATGAAGTACAGGATGGTATGTTTAATTTACTAAAACATTAAAAACCTAAGTGCTTCTGAAGATAATTACTTTTTCGTGGAAAGAGATGTTGCTGGTGTGACAGCATATCTACTGAGAAATATTGTATTAGTAGTTAAACTACATTACATGCCTGAAGGTAATGAATACCCGAATGAAAAACATTGTATACTTCAAATGTTACATTGATTCAGAATGACTAAGGCTCCAATTCTTATGGGACTTAACTGCACTGATTTGTAACAAAGTTTAGTTTTCATTACTTCACTGAGGCTTTTTGAAATCCTGTTTGTTACAAAAAAATTTTACGTATTTATAAACATCTGTATTTTAAGGTTTATATTTCCTTTTCATATTTATTGTAACCTACTGCTTCTTCAGGTGAAAGGACATCAGCACCAAAATGCTGAAATAATTAGGCATAAATCTAACAAAATATATATAAGATTTATTTGAAGAATACTACAAAACTCTGATGATAAATGAAACCAAAGCATTGGATAAATACAAAGATAGTCCATGCTCAAGGACAAGGAGACTCAATACTATCAGGATGCCAGTTCTGCCCAACTAGATCTTCATATTCAGTGCAGTCCCAATCAAGTTATTTTATGGATGCTGACAAAAATTCTAAACTCACATGCAGAGGCAAGAGACCCAGAAGAGGCAACGTAACACTGAAGGCAAGAATGCAGGAGACTGACATTACCCGTCTTCAAGGCTTATTACAGAACTACGATAATCAAGGTAGTGTGGTGTTGGTGAGAGAACAGACAAATGGATCAGTGGAATGGAATATAGGTGAGCCCAGAGAGCAAATGCAATAGAATAAAGCAAAGACAGTCTTTTCAACAAACTGTAATGGAACAACTGGACATCCACACACAAAAAAATGAATGTAAACACAGACCTTACACCCTTCACAAAAATTAACTCAAAAAGGATCACAGGCCTAACTATAAAATGCAAAATGACTAAGACATAGGCTATAACAGAAGAAAACCTATACCAACTTGGGTATTGTAATGCCTGTTTAGATATCAAAGGCATGCATCATGAAACACATAACTGATAAGCTGGACTTAACTGAGAATGTTCTACCCCATGAGATAAGACAATAAGCAAGTTAGACGATAAACCACAGACTGGGAAAACCATTTACAAATGACACAGCTGAAGAAGGACTACTATCCAAAATATACAAAGAACCCTTAAAACTCAAACTCAACAGTAAGAAATCAAATAATTCAGTAATGGGTCAAATCATACCCCCATTCCTCATCCATCTTCATGACAGAGAATAAGGGAATCACCATTGCAGTATTGAGTTCAAGAATATGTGCCTAAGATTAAAGTAAGCCCAGAGGGCAAGATGGAGGAGTAAGGACCTACGCTTACCGCCTCTCAAGAAGACGCCCAAATCACAACTAACTGCTGAACAGCCAACAGCATAAAAGGCTGGAACCTACCAGAAAACATATTCTACTTCCAAAGACACAGAAGAGGCCATAAGGAGATGGTATAAGGGGTGTATTCGCAATACAACTAAACTCCATTCCTGCTGGGTGGGTGATGCATATACTAGAAAGTAATCATATTGGAGAGGCTCTCCCACAGGAATGAGAGTTCTGAGCCCTATATCAGGCTCCTGAGTCTGTATAAGGAGATGGTATAAGGGGTGTATTCGCAATACAACTAAACTCCATTCCTGCTGGGTGGGTGATGCATATACTAGAAAGTAATCATATTGGAGAGGCTCTCCCACAGGAATGAGAGTTCTGAGCCCTATATCAGGCTCCTGAGTCTGGAGATCTGGCATCAGGGGGATGAGACCCCAGAGCATTTGACTTTTAAGGCCAAAGGGGCTTGATCACAGAAACTCCAAAAAATTGAGGAAAAGAGAAGTAACACACTTAAGGGGCACACACGTGGGGACTCAAGGGGAAAAGCAGGGATTTCAGAGGCGCCTGGGCCAGACCCACCTGTTGGGACAACACTGAATGCACCCACATTCACACTATAGTGGTCCTAGAAGGAGAGAGAAAGGGCCTGAGGAAACATCGGAAGAGATAACAGCTGAAAACTTCCCTAACACGGGAAAGGAGACAGTCACCTAAGTCCAGGGAGCACAGATAACCCAGCATAAACCCAAGGAGGAACATGCCAAGACATATGAATCAACCAGATAAAAAATTATAAAGAGAATAGCATTGAACCATGTATATTACCATACGTGAAACAGATTGCCAGTCCAGGTTAGCATGAGACAGGGTGCTCAGGGCTGGTGCACTGGGATGACCCTGAGAGAGGGAATGGGGAGGGAGGTGGGAGAGGGGTTCGGGATGAGGGACACATGTACACCCATGGCTATTCATATGAATGTATGGCAAAAACCACTACAATGTTGTAAAGTAATTAGCCTCCAATTAAAATAAAAAAGAGAAAATATTAAAAGCAATAAGGGAAAAGCAACAAATAACATATACAAGGGAGTCCTCATAAGGTTATTAGCTCATTTTTTAGCAGAAACTCTAGAGGCCAGAAGGGAGTGGCAACATATATTTAAAGGGGTGAAAGGGAAAAACCTGTAATCAAGAATACTCAGCAAAGCTTTGATTTTGACAGAGAAGTCAAAAATTTTACAGACAAGCCAAAGCTAATTTGGCACCACCAAACCAGTTTTACAATAATTGATAAAGAAACCTCTCCAGGGGGAAAAGAAAAGCCTACAACTAGAAACAAGACAGTTATGAATGGGAAAGTTCACTGGTTAGGGCAAACATACAGTAAAGGCAGTAAATCATCCACACACAAACATGGCATCAAAATCAGCAATCGTGAGAAGAGAAAAGTACAATGCAGGATATTGGAAATGCATTTGAAATTAAGAGACCAGCAGCTTAAAACTATCTTGTATGTATACAGACTGCTTTAGCAAAACCTCGTGGGAACTGCAAACCAAAAATCTACAACAGACATATGCACAAAAAGGAAAAAGGAATCCCAACACAACACTAAAGATTGTCATCAAATCACAAGAGAACTAAAGAGGAAGGGAAGAAAAAAGATCTACAAAAACAAACCACCCAACAAACAGCTCATGCAACTCAGCTGTTCTTTTAACAATGCAATCAAAAAATGGGCAAAAAATCTAAATGGACATTTCTACAAAGAAGACATACAGATGGCTAAAAGGCACACGAAAAGAAGCTCAACATTATTATTAGAGAAATGCAAATCAAAACTATAATTAGGTATCACCTCACACCAGTCAGAATGGCTATCATCAAAAAATCTACAAACAATAAAGTCCAAATCGAGAAAAACAATCCCCAAAGTAACAAAACAGCAATAAGAATATATATATCATCAATTACCTCAAATGTAAATAGATTAAATGCTCCAACCAAAAGACTGGCTGAATGGATACAAAGATAAGACCCGTATATATGCAGTCTACAAGAGACCCAAATCACTGTAGATGATGACTGCAGCCATGACATTAAAAGATGCTTGCTCCTTGGAAGGAATATTATGGCAAACCTAGAGAGCATATTAAAAAGGCATCACTTTGCTGACAAAGGTTCGTATAGTCAGAGCTATGGTTTTTTCAATAGTCATGTATGGACATGAGAGCTGGACCATAAAAAAGGCTGAGTGCCGAAGAACTGAAGCCTTCTAATTGTGGTGCCGGAGAAGACTCTTGAGAGTGCCCTGGACTGCAAGAAGATCAAACCAGTCAATTCTAAAGGAAGTTAATCCTGAATATCCATTGGAAGGACTGATGCTGATGCTCCAATACTTTGACTACCTGATGCGAAGAGCTGACTCATTAGGAAAGACTCAGATGCCAGGCAATGGCACCCTACTCCAGTACTCTTGCCTGGAAAATCCCATGGACAGAGGAGCCTGGTAGGCTGCAGTCCATGGGGTCGCTAAGAGTCCGACATGACTGAGCGACTTCACTTTCACTTTTCACTTGCATGCACTGGAGAAGGAAATGGCAACCCACTCCAGTGTTCTTGCCTAGAGAATCCCAGGGATGGGGGAGCCTGGTGGGCTGCCGTCTATGGGGTCACACAGAGTCAGACGCGATTGAAGCGACTTAGCAGCAGCAGCAGCAGCCAGGAAAGAAGGATGGCAAAAGGAGAAGCGGGTGGCAAAGGGTGAGATGAGACAGCATCACTGACTCAGTGGACATAATTTGAGCAAACTCCAGGAGGTAGTGAAGGACAGGGAAGCCTGGCATGCTGCAGTCCATGTGGCTGCAAAGAGTCAGACACAATACTGACTGAATACACACACACACACACACACATACGGCCCACTTCAGATCTAGGGATACATACAGATTAGAAAAGACAGTCTCTTCAATAAATGGTGCTGGGAAAATTGGGCAGCTATGTGCAAAAGAAAGAAATTAGAACTTCCTAACACCACACACAAAAATAAACTCAAAATGGATTAAAGACCTAAATTTAAGGCCAGAAACAATAAAACTCATAGGAAAACATAGGCAGAACACTCTTAGACATAAATCATAGCAATATGCAAGATCTTCTCTGACCCACCTACTGGAGTAACAAAGATAAAAACCAGTGGGATCTCACTGAAAAGCTTCTGCACAATGAAGGAACCTATAAGCAAGGGGAAAAGACGGCCCTCAGGATGGGAGAAAATAATAGCAAATGAAACAACTGACAGAGGATTAATTTCCAAATTATACAAGCAGCTCATGCAGCTCAATACTAGAAAAACCACCAACTCCATCAAAAGTGGGCAGAAGACCTATACAGACATTTCTCCAAAGAAGACACACAGATGGCTACCAAACACACGAGAAGATGCACACTATCATTTCGTATCAGAGAAATGCAAACCAAAACTACAATGAAGTATTATCTTACTCTTGTCAGAATGAGCATCATCATAAAGCCAACCAACAATACATGTCTAGAAGGTATGGAGAAAGGGGAACCCTCTTGCCCTGTTGGTGGGAATGCAAATTAATACAGCCACTATGGAGAAGAGTATGGAGATTCCTTACAAAACTAAGAATAAAACTGCCATATGACCCAGCATTCCCACTACTGGGAATAAGAAACCATAATTGAAAAAGAAAGACTCATGGACCCCAATGTTCACTATAGCAATGTTTACAATAGTTACGACGTGGAAGCAACCTAGATGTCCCACTGACAGATGAATGGATAAAGAGGATGTGGTACATGTACACAATGGAATATTACTCAGCTGTAAAAAGGAACACGTTTGAGTCAGTTCTAATGAGGCGGATGAACCTAGAGCCTATTATACAGAATGAAGTAAGTCAGAAAGACAGAGGCGAACAATCGTATATTAGTATCATATATTAATGCATATATATGGAATCTAGAAAGACAGTCCAGATGGTCTTATTTGCAGGGCAGCAAAGGAGATGCAGATATAAAGAACAGACCTTTGGTCACAGTAGGGGAGGAAAAGGGTGAGCTGACTTGAGAGAGTAGTATTGAAACATGCTATTTTTATCTGTTTCTAGTGCTTGGAAGCGGGGAAGGCAATGGCACCCCACCCCAGTACTCTTGCCTGGAAAATCCCATGGACGGAGGAGCCTGGTGGGCTGCAGTCCATGGGGTCGCTAACAGTCGGACAGACGGAGCGACTTCACTTTCACTTTTCTCTTTCATGCATTGGAGAAGGAAATGGCAACCCACTCCAGTATTCTTGCCTGGAGAATCCCAGGGACGGGGGAGCCTGGTGGGCTGCCGTCTATGGGNATTTTGGAGCCCCCCAAAATAAAGTCTGACACTGTTTCCACTGTTTCCCCCTCTATTTCCCATGAAGTGATGGGACCCACAGAATTTGCTAGGAGCCCCAGGACTTGTGGTCATGGTACCATAGGATGAAAAGCGGGGAAGGCAATGGCTCCCCACCCCAGTACTCTTGCCTGGAAAATCCCATGGACGGAGGAGCCTGGTGGGCTGCAGTCCATGGGGTCGCTAACAGTCGGACAGACGGAGCGACTTCACTTTCACTTTTCTCTTTCATGCACTGGAGAAGGGAATGGCAACCCACTCCAGTGTTCTTGCCTGGAGAATCCCAGGGATGGGGGAGCCTGGTGGGCTGCCATCTATGGGGTCACACAGAGTCGGACACGACTGAAGTGACTTAGCAGCAGCAGCAGCAGAATGAAAAGTATTGCAAGCGTTCGTTGCCCAGGCGTGGGTGACTCTTTGCAGTCCCGTGCACCACAGCCCAGCAGCTCCTCCGTCCATGGGATTCTCCAGGCAAGAATCCCAGAGTGGGTTGCGATGTCTTCCTCCAGGGGATCTTCCCAGCCAAGGATCGAAGCCTGGTCTCGCGCCTCGCAAGATGTGTATAAGAGACAGCTACTCAAGGGTTGGCCGGCCCGCTGGGCATGGGTTCCGCTAGGGTCCCACGCAGCCGCCCCCACCAAGAAGGATGGTAGCTGGGGAATCCGCTTTGGGCCCCCCAGGGAGGCCGTCGGTAGGCCCATATGAACGGTGGGGCGGCTCATTTTCTCTGACCGTTTCAGGATAAAGTTTTGAAAATGTACTTCTTTGCAGCCGTTGTAGCAGAGGTCACAATCGCATTGGGGAATGGACTCTGGGGGTGGGGGTGGTTGTGGGCAGGGTCAGGGGCTACGGACACCGAAGAACACAAACCTCCTAGCCGGAGTGGGAGTGAGGTGGCTGCAGCCCGCGGTCTGCAGGGGGCAGGGGAGGGGATGCTGAGAGCCGTGAGACCCCCAAGGGCTTCCTTCAGCTCTGAGCGCTTCTCTCCAGCCTCTGAGATTTGCATATTTAAGGATCTCTTTACATTTGAACAGAAACGCACCTCCCCCGGGGCCCAGATCTGGCTTCTCTTTCCAGGGGCTGTTTTTCCCTTGGGCCCCAAAATCACTGCAGACGGTGACTGCAGCCATCAAATTAAAAGACTGTTTGCTCCTTGGCTATGACAAAGCTAGACAGCATATTGGGGAGCAGAGACATCACTTTGCCGACAAAAGGTCCATCTCGTCAAAACTGCAGGTCTTCCAGTAGTAGTGTATGGATCTGAGAGTCGGGCCGTAACGAAGGCCGAAGAGAAGTAAGGTGAAGCGTGCTCCGTCATCTCGACCTCACGGACTGTACTGTCCAGGGAATTCTCCAGGCCAGAGCGCTGGCGGGGGCAGCCGTTCCCATCCCCAGGGAAGAAACGAAAGCTGAGCACTGAAGAAGGGATGCTTTTGAACCGTGGTGCTAGAGAAGACTCTTGAGAGTCCCTTGGACTGCAAGGCGATCCAACCAGTCCATCCGAAAGGAAATCAGTCCTGGATATTCACTGGAAGGACAGATGCTGAAGCTGAAGCTCCAATACTCTGGCCACCTGATGGGAAGAACGGACTCATTGGAAAAGACCCTGATGCTGGGAAAGATTGAAGGTGGGAGGAGAAGGGGATGACGGAGGATGAGATGGTTGGAGGGCATCCCCGACCCGATGTATATGAGTTTGAGCAGGCTCCAGGAGATGGTGAAGGACAGGGAGGCCCGGCGTGCTGCGGTCCACGTGGTTGCAAAGAGTCAGACATGACTGACTGACAGGACAGTATTGGTACTGAATGGTGAGGAATGTCCTCAAGGGCAGCTGACCACGAACGTAGGGAGCCGTCCACAGCAAACTGAGGCAGGAGTCAGGTGCCCCTCCGCCAAGAGTAAAGCGAAAGGAGATTCACTCCCTATTGACCAAAAATCCAAGCAGGGCGATTGAGGGTGGACACTGGGCCCTGCACAGACCACGTGCTCCTCGTTCCTGCAGTCGGGACACTTCCCGAGCTAATGTGGGCAGAAAAGTTCCCTGGAGAGTCACACCCAGGGATGTTTCCTCCCCACAGGACTCCTCCCTGGCGCCTCTGGAGGGAGGAAGAGTCCTGGCACACCTTGACCCCAGAGGTCCGGTCCCCAGGACTGGGGGAGGGTTGGCCATCTCTTGTGTTACGGCACTTGGCTTGGGACACTTTGTTACGGGGGCACCAGGAAGCTTACATGGTTTGGGTCCAGGCTGCGTGCGTGTGTGTTACAGTCGTGTCTGACTTTATGACCCCGTGGACTGTAGCCCGCCAGGCTTCTCTGTCCATGGGATTCTGAAGGCCAGAATACCAGAGTGGGCTGCCACGCCCTCCTCCAGGGGAATCTTCCTGACCCAGGAAGATTCTCCTGTAGCGCCTGCACTGCGGGCAGATTCTTTACCTCTGAGCCACGGGGAAGCTTTTATTTATTTACTACAATGGAGTGCAAACTGCATTCTAATGCAGGTATTAAAATGTTCAGAAATTCACTCCAAGTTCAGTTCAGTTCAGTTCAGTCACTTAGTCGTGTCCAACTCTTTGCGACCCCATGAATCGCAGCACGCCAGGCCTGCCTGTCCATCACTCTCCCAGAGTTCACTGAAACTCACGTCCATCGACTCAGTGACGCCATCCAGCCATCTCATCCTCTGTCGTCCCCTTCTCCTCCTGCCCCCAATCTCTCCCAGCATCAGAGTCTTTTCCAGTGAGTCAACCCTTCGCATGAGGTGGCCAAAGTATCGGAGTTTCAGCTTTAGCATCATTCCTTCCAAAGAACACCCAGGACTGATCTCTTTTAGGATGGACTGGGTTGATCTCCTTGCAGTCCAAGGGACTCTCAAGAGTCTTCTCCAGAAGTTCAAAAGCACCAACTCTTCGGCGCTCAGCTTTCTTCACAGTCCAACTCTCGCATCCATACATGATCACTGGAAAAACCATAGCCTTGACTAGAGGGACATTTGTTGGCAAAGTAATGTCTCTGCTTTTGAATATGCTGTCTAGGTTGGTCATAACTTTCCTTCCAAGGAGTAAGCGTCTTTTAATTTCATGGCTGCAGTCACCATCTGCAGTANGAGAATACTTGTCTTCCAGGAGGTCTCCATGCGGGCTTGGCGCCCAGACCCCCAGACGCGAGAGCAAACGGGGTCTCTTAGGAGGTGAAACCGATGGTCGCACGGTAGGACCAGGACAGCGGAGGCCAGCAAAGCCCCAGCGGAGCCGGGTGGATTTGCTCGCTTTCAGCAAAGCACGCTTGGGGGCGACCCGTGGAAAAGCTTCTCTGCAGACTTCACACTGCCAGGCAGCGACTGCTTCTCCTGGTATTCTGGTCGCTGCAGGCGCTGCCCACGGGCGGGGTGCGCGGGCCCCAAGGAGTCGCCCATGGGCGGGGTGTGCGGGCCCCAAGGAGTCGCCCATGGGCGGGGTGTGCGGGCCCCAACGAGTCGTCCGGCGAAGCCGTGGTTTCACGCTCAGACGCCCAGGTCCATCTGCAACGGGCCTTTGTCCACGCCATCATGGTGGATAAGTCTGTGGCGGGAACCCCAAGAGAGGACTCCAAGCCAGAAGGTTTAAACAACAGACATCCGTTGCCCCCTGACGCCCTGCTCCGGTGCTGGACACCACACGTCTGAGGTCAGGGGGTCCCAGGGCTGAGCCCTGTCCAGAGGCTCCAGGGGAGGGTCCTCCCTGCCTCTTCCGGCTTCTGGGGGCCCCGGGCGTCCCTCCCTGGGCTGGTGGCCGCCTCCCTCCCATCTCTGCCTCCGTCTCCACGTGGCTTCTCCTCTGCGTCCGGGTCTCCCCTCTTCCGTGTCTTATAAGGACCCTGTCACGGGGTTTAAGGCCCCCCGCATCCAGGAGGACCCCTCCTCAGACCCTTCACTCCATCACTTCTGCAAAGAAGGAAGTGAAAATGCTAGTTGCTTCACCCTTGGACTGTAGGCTGCTCCCTCCACGGGTTTCTCCAGGCAAGAATGCTGGAATGGGCTCCCACTGCCCTTCTCCAGGGGACCTTCCCAACCCAGGGGCTGAACCTAGGTCTCCTGCACTGCAGGCGCATTCTTTACTGAGCCCCTGTGCAAAGACCCCATTTCCAAACAAGCAAGTTCCTGTTCCCACCCATCAAGATCAGCTCTCCCCACTACACGTTGTTTTTAGGGGGAACAGAGGCCAGCCTAGTCCATCCCGTAGGCAGAGTCCCGGGACCACGGTGCTCCCTTTCTGCCTTGGAAAGCTGTGCTAATCCGGTTCGTTCCAGAACCACATAGGACAGGCCCAGGACGTGCCCGCCTGGCCCCGGCCCCTCCGGAGGACCAAGTGAGCGACTCCCTCGTCCTGTTAAGCGTCCCTCCTGGATCGCGTTAGCGGCCCCAGATGTGTATAAGAGACAGGTCTTCCTCCAGGGGATCTTCCCAGCCAAGGATCGAAGCCTGGTCTCGCGCCTCGCAGGCGGATTCTTTACCCCGCGCCTCCCCCCCAGCCACCCAGCGAGCCCCCACCTTGCTTTGGGTGAGGCTGAATGCTCCACCCAGGGGGCTTCCCTGGTCCTCCAGTGGTTGAGAATCTCTCTGCCAATGCAGGGGACACAGAGCCCGTCTCCCGTCTGTGAAGGCCCCACATGCCGCGGGGGCAGCTGAGCCCCGTGCCCCTCCGCTACTGGGTCCGCGAGCCTCAGCCACCGAAACCTGCAGAACCTACAGCTCCGCTCGGCACGGGGAAAAGCCAGCCCGCTCGCTGCNCTCCCGTCTGTGAAGGCCCCACATGCTGCATGGGCAGCTGAGCCCCGTGCCCCTCCGCTACTGGGTCCGCGAGCCTCAGCCACTGAAACCTGCAGAACCTACAGCTCCGCTCGGCACGGAGTAAAGCCAGCGCGCCCGAGAGGAAGGCCCCGCTCGCTGCGGGGAGGGGAAGGCCACGCAGGGCAAGGGAGACCCCACGCGGCGGAAAAGCAGCAAACTGACGGACACTCTGCGCCCAGGTCTCACGCCGCTCTGCCCCCAGCAGACTGACCACGCGGCTAGTCTGGAGTCCTCTGCAAAGACAGCCAAGGCCCTCCTGCCTGTCCGTCCTCTGACACGGGTGGGGACAGCTCCCACCTCCCTCGTGTCCCTCGTGAGGGTGCGGGGCGGCCCCGCACTCGGTGCCCCCGGCCTGACCGCCAGGCGGGATGCGCGCTGCGATCGTCTGCATCCTGGCGGGCGCTGCATCCAGGGTTCCAACCGCGTAATGTGCTTTGCAAAATCCGATCAGCCGTGTGCGTGAGGCACGCACGGGTCTCTCATCGCATTTGAGGGGGCCGCTAACGCGATCCAGGAGGGACGCTTAACAGGACGAGGGAGTCGCTCACTTGGTCCTCCGGAGGGGCCGGGGCCAGGCGGGCACGTCCTGGGCCTGTCCTATGTGGTTCTGGAACGAACCGGATTAGCACAGCTTTCCAAGGCAGAAAGGGAGCACCGTGGTCCCGGGACTCTGCCTACGGGATGGACTAGGCTGGCCTCTGTTCCCCCTAAAAACAACGTGTAGTGGGGAGAGCTGATCTTGATGGGTGGGAACAGGAACTTGCTTGTTTGGAAATGGGGTCTTTGCACAGGGGCTCAGTAAAGAATGCGCCTGCAGTGCAGGAGACCTAGGTTCAGCCCCTGGGTTGGGAAGGTCCCCTGGAGAAGGGCAGTGGGAGCCCATTCCAGCATTCTTGCCTGGAGAAACCCGTGGAGGGAGCAGCCTACAGTCCAAGGGTGAAGCAACTAGCATTTTCACTTCCTTCTTTGCAGAAGTGATGGAGTGAAGGGTCTGAGGAGGGGTCCTCCTGGATGCGGGGGGCCTTAAACCCCGTGACAGGGTCCTTATAAGACACGGAAGAGGGGAGACCCGGACGCAGAGGAGAAGCCACGTGGAGACGGAGGCAGAGATGGGAGGGAGGCGGCCACCAGCCCAGGGAGGGACGCCCGGGGCCCCCAGAAGCCGGAAGAGGCAGGGAGGACCCTCCCCTGGAGCCTCTGGACAGGGCTCAGCCCTGGGACCCCCTGACCTCAGACGTGTGGTGTCCAGCACCGGAGCAGGGCGTCAGGGGGCAACGGATGTCTGTTGTTTAAACCTTCTGGCTTGGAGTCCTCTCTTGGGGTTCCCGCCACAGACTTATCCACCATGATGGCGTGGACAAAGGCCCGTTGCAGATGGACCTGGGCGTCTGAGCGTGAAACCACGGCTTCGCCGGACGACTCGTTGGGGCCCGCACACCCCGCCCATGGGCGACTCCTTGGGGCCCGCACACCCCGCCCATGGGCGACTCCTTGGGGCCCGCGCACCCCGCCCGTGGGCAGCGCCTGCAGCGACCAGAATACCAGGAGAAGCAGTCGCTGCCTGGCAGTGTGAAGTCTGCAGAGAAGCTTTTCCACGGGTCGCCCCCAAGCGTGCTTTGCTGAAAGCGAGCAAATCCACCCGGCTCCGCTGGGGCTTTGCTGGCCTCCGCTGTCCTGGTCCTACCGTGCGACCATCGGTTTCACCTCCTAAGAGACCCCGTTTGCTCTCGCGTCTGGGGGTCTGGGCGCCAAGCCCGCATGGAGACCTCCTGGAAGACAAGTATTCTC
>SJYX01017835.1:362403-411983 GCA_006410675.1 Oreotragus oreotragus
GGTGGGGCTGGAGGGGGCGGGGGGGGGGGGGGGGGGGGGGGGGGGGGAGGGGACGCCCGAGTGCGTTACTTGCATTAAATATAAAAGTGCTTATTCCCATTGGTGTTGGGGGAGGCGGGACGCGTGGGCACCTGTTTTGATCACACCTACCTTTCTGAGCTCCGGGTAAGCCGAGAAACATCTCGGAAGATTCACAATAAATCCAGCCTTGAGGAGGATGGATTCCTCCAAAATGAAATTGGGTACTCAGCTGCTTTCCATTATGGGTTTTCAAAAAAAAAAAAAAAGACGGTGTTTCCTTTTGTTATTTATGGGTTCTTGCAATGTAGTGGCTATAATGATTGATACCGAATTTCTGAATTTATTCTAAAAAGGCACTTCATAAATATTGAGCAGCGCCATTATCCGCAGGTACCACCATTTACTTTATTAAAATGGAAATTCAGAAACCATCCATAAAGGGCATTGTGTGTCGCGAGGTGGACCCAGAGAGTCGAGAGGGAAATTTTTTTTTAAACCCTACCGTCATCACCGCCTGCCCCCTCCCCAGCCGCGTGAGGTCAGCTGGGTTTGACCCAACCGGCCGGGTGGCTCCTGGTTTTGGGGGGGCGGTGATGCATCTAAACTCTTGTCGTGTGGAGCAGATGGTGATGCCGTTGGAAAGTGGGTGGGCACAGCGGTATCTGGAATGACACCTGTTTGGGGTTTAATTCGGCACTGGGGCGGCAGAGCCCGTGGGGGTTCATGACAGACGGTCCCGATCAGACCTGGTTTGCAGGTGTTTTACGACTTGAGAATGTCCCCAGAAAGGGGGCACAGCATGTCAACAGTGCTCGGGTGTGGGCCAGGGTGACCCTTAGCTCCAAGGACCGAGGAGAAACATCCCAGAAGGTGTGAGCCCATGTGTGTGTGTGTGTGTGTGTGTGTGTGCTAAGGCGTGTCCGATTCTTGAGACCCCGTGGACTGCAGCCCACCAGACTCCTCAGTCAGTGGGACTCTCCAGACAAGAAGACTGGAGTGGGGTTGGCGTTTCCTTCTCCGAGGGATCTTCCCGGCCCGGGCATCCAACCCGGGTCTTCTGCGTTGGCAGGCAGGGTCTTTATCTCTGAGCCACCAGGGGAGCCCATTCTTCAGTTGTGTGAGGGCAAAGGAGACTTTGTCTTTTAAAAATTTCCTGGGGTAAGGTAGGAGACGTAGGTGTTGACACAGACTTGAGGGTTTTCTGAGTCGGAAAATCAATAAATACCGGGTACGGGCTGGCGACGGGATGAGTTGTTAGAATGCTGTTGAGATTATCCGCAGAGATTCTCTTGGATGTGGAAGGTGAGATTGTTACCGGGGGCAGCCCCCAGCTATGAGGCTCTCGTAAAGCCTCCTCAGGCACATGGATCAAGCTGGCTCAGTGCTTTTGCGTCATGAATACTCATGGTCCTCATATCTTCCTCAAGTATTCTGTTTTTTTTTTTTTTTTTTTGTGGGGGAGGAGCTCAAACCTCTGTCCTTGTAGCCAGGATTTTGTGTCAACTGAAGGAAAAGAACATTTATTCACATGCGTATTTTCCCCACCTTGCATTTTAAAAACCAATTTACTGACGTGAAGTTCACGTAACGTAAAAGTAACCGATTTAAAGTGCAAAGTTCAGGGGGGTGTTTAACACGTTCACTGAGCTCTTCACTCGCCCCTTCTCTCTGGTTCCAGACATTCTCATCCTCCCGAGAAGGGTCACTGCGCTCACTAAGAGCCACTCCCCCTCCCCGGCCCCCGCCCCTAGCCACCATGAACAGCGGCCTGTCTCCGTGGACGCGCATGTTCAGCACGCTTCCTGTAAATGGAGTCACACACTGTGTGGCCTTCTGTGCTGCTCTCTGCGAGCAGCGTGTGTTCAGGGTCCATCCACGGTGTGGCCGGTGTCAGGGGGCCTCACTCCTTTTCATGGCTGCGTAATATTCCACTGCACAGAATTTTGCTTATCCGTCCAAGCCTTTATGGACGTCCGAGCCGTTTTCTCCTCTCGGGTCTTGTGAGTAGTGCTGCTGCGATCGTGGGGAAAACAGCTTTTAGTTGAGTCTCTGCTTTTAATATTTTGAGGTGTCTGCATAGTCACGGAGGGGCTTCCTAGGTGCCACTAGCAGTAAACAGCCCACCGGCCAATGCAGGTAGATGTAAGCAACATGAGTTCAATTCCTGGCTCGGGGAGACCCCCTGGAGGAGGACATGGCAACCTTCCCCGTTCATCTTGCCTGGAGAAGCCCCGTGGACAAAGCCTGGCGGGGCTACAGTCCACAGTCCGTGGGGTCGCAAAGAGTTGGGCACGACCGAGGGACTCAGCTACAGCAATGAAAAGGTGGGAATTCTACGTGTCGCCTTTTTCAGGAGACTACAGCCAGACTGTTACATCTCCAAGGGGCATGAAAGAGGCAGGCCTACATCTGTTTTATCTTTTTCCTCCAAGCCGTCTACCCAAAGGTGGTACCCACGACTGGGGGCAGGAACATGTGACCGAAAGACGAGAGAGGGTGGAGAGTGAGCAGCGTGAGGCATAGAAAGGAATCTCCAGCTTCATCTTGCCTGGAGAAGCCCCGTGGACAAAGCCTGGCGGGGCTACAGTCCACAGTCCGTGGGGTCGCAAAGAGTTGGGCACGACCGAGGGACTCAGCTACAGCAATGAAAAGGTGGGAATTCTACGTGTCGCCTTTTTCAGGAGACTACAGCCAGACTGTTACATCTCCAAGGGGCATGAAAGAGGCAGGCCTACATCTGTTTTATCTTTTTCCTCCAAGCCGTCTACCCAAAGGTGGTACCCACGACTGGGGGCAGGAACATGTGACCGAAAGACGAGAGAGGGTGGAGAGTGAGCAGCGTGAGGCATAGAAAGGAATCTCCAGCGTGTCTGGAGGGGGCTGTGTCTCCCCTCGATGAACTGGAGGGCTGAGGTGTACCCCCCACCCACCTCCTTCTTGTAGCCTCTTGAACAGAGAGACACAACCTCCCGGAGGCAGTCGTCGGGACGGGAACAGACTCAAGATTTTCTGTCACGTCATAAAACTCAAAAGCGTGTTTTCTTTCCTGCATTTTTATTTCTTCCCCTGCGCCGACGTTGAGCCGTCTCTCCCAGGCTCCTGGCGTTTCACTTAATTGCCCCAAATAAGAGGGCTTCCTGAGCAGACGGTTTCCTTTTTGAGACGGGGTCGACGATCGGGGCACACGAGCCTTCGCCCTGAACCGGGAAAGCCCGCAGCCCCCAGGTCCCCTCGCTGGAACCCCGTCGTCTTAGTGACGCTGCCCGTCTGGGTACCAAGCATCTCTCTCTCATCTTCTGACACCTTGAGCGCAGCGGTTGGACGTGGCAGGACTACGCCCGAGGCTCAGGAGGACACTTTAGTTTATTCCGTATTCCTGGACATTTACTGCCGGCTTTCCTGAAGTGAGCTGGGCGGGGGTGGGGGGTCTGTGATCGATCTCTGGAGGGGAAGCCAGGGGATCTGCACGGTCTCACTTTGGAGCTGTCAGTACCTGAGAGATGGCGGGAGAAGACTGGATGTCCGAAGGCAGGAGGGAGACAGGAGCTGCCTCGTGGACCCCCTGCCTGTGTCCGCCTGCGGAGCTCCGTGAGCCTTGCTGGAGAAGAAGGTGGAAAGGCCGCGTGGGCTGTGCCCTTGGGTGCCTGTGCTCCTCGGGTGCACGCTGAGTCGCTCCGGTCACGTCTCACGCTCGGCAGCCCCGGGGACAGCAGCGCGCCAGGCTTCCCTGTCCTCCACTGTCTCCCGGAGTTTGCTCAGCCTGGTGTCCGTTGAGTCCGTGATGTCTGCCATTCAACGGGGAAACGAATGGGAAGCTCCTCCCGAGGAGAGAAGAAGAAATGCCCTGTGCAGCTGGGGGTAAAGAGGAGGAGGAGGAGGACCTGAAAAACAAAAAAGGAAGGAGGTGGAGGAAGAGGAGAAGACAGATAAGAAAGAGGAGAGGGGCAGAGCGGGCAGGAGGAGGCAGGTCTCGCTGTCCGTCTAGAACCCGGACTTCCTGGGCCTCCAGCCACGTGGCTCCTGGGTGAAGCGTGGCCTGCCCTTTTTCGCAAAGATACGTCTGAACCTGGGAGCCTCAGAATGGAACCTTGGGTCTCTGCAGACATGCTGGAGGGAAGGGTCTGCGATGAGGTCCTCCTGGATGTGGATTTAGCACGACAGGGTCCTTATAAGACACGGAAGTGGAGAAACACGGACACACAGGAGATGCCACGTGGAGGCGGAGGCAGAGACGGGACGGAGGCGGCCACCAGCCCAGGGAGGGACGCCCGGAGCCCGCGGAAGCCGGAAGAGGCGGGGAGGACCCTCCCCTGGAGCCTCTGCAGGGAGCCCAGCCCTGGGACCCCCTGACCTCGGACGTCTGGTCTGCAGGACCGGGGGTGGACGGGTTTGGATATGCTGAGTTCCCCAGTGTGTGGTCATCGGACAAGGCCGCCCCAGGGAACCGCTACAGTAGGCATTTTCCCATCCAGGACCGCGTTACGTGGGTCCGTCGAGGCTGTCCACCCCCTGCCTCTGTGGTCTGGGTCACTCGTCACGACGTGAGACGTTTCCTGCGCTGAGTGAGGAACGCTTCTCAACATCCACACGGAGCTGGGTGTGTGGCCCAGCTCCCGCCCCTCTGGCATGAACCACCATCACCTGCTGGCTCCCCACCGTGGCCCCGACGACGGGAAAGCCGGGAGGAAGTGAGGGACCCGAGCGTGCAGGCACGGCTGGACTCCAGAACAAGGGCCAGACGACTCAGGTTGTCTCACGACCCCTCTTCCCACGCTTTGAAATCACCTCCCTTGTCGCCGTCGCCCGGGGACGTGAGCCCAGGTAAGCCGCCCAGCTGTGCGTGGGCCATCTCAGGCTTCAGACCCCCTTTGAACCAAGTGCCTTGCTCTCACCCCACGCCACCGTGGGCTTCCCTGGGGGCTCAGGCAGTAAAGAAGCTGCCTGCAGTGCGGGAGACCCGGCTTCAGCCCCTCCAAGATCCCCTGGAGAAGGGCATGGCCATCCACTCCAGTGCTCTTGCCTGGGGAACCCCCGTGGACAGAGGAGCCTGGCGGCTGCAGTCCATGGGGGCGCAGAGACACGCCTGCGTGACTGACAGTTTCGCTTCGTCCGACGAGGAAAGCCGAGGAAACTTCTGGCGGAGACAGCTGTTTACGAGTGTGTTTCCTTCCTGAGATTGCTGAGGACATTTCTCCAGCTTCAGACCAAGGGATACAGGTTTCAAAGAGGGAAAGGCGGAAAATGGTTTCCTTTTTGCGGTCGGCCGGGTGTATCGGAATTCGAGGCAAGTGGAAACAAATCAAGCCATCCGTCCTCCTCTTTCCGAAGAAGTCTTACTGCGGAGGGAGGGCACTTGGGTTTCTCGTGATTGAGACAATACCACAGGACAGTGCACGGGACGAACCTGCGTTCCGGAGCCCCAAACAAAGGAAACCTTTTACAAACCCCCTGTGTCTAATTTCGTTTTAGAAAATTAGATACTCGGAACTTTGCATAAGATAACTGTATTACCGGTATGCAATTTGGTCTGGGTTGCTGGCTTTACTGCGTGCAGTTGCTTAATAAAAAGTGTCAGTTAAAATGAAAATACAGCTTGGGTAATTAAATTTAATTGGATCTTGTCACTTTAAATCGTCTTCGTTTTGGAGGGTTTCCACGGAATTGCAGCTTCTGGTTTGCTAATTTCTTTATTGCAAGCTGCTGCTGAATGTGACCCGTCTCTAATAAACTGAGACCTTGCTTTTTCGGGGGCTCTGAACCGTGAAGGCAACAGCAAACAAAGGGCCGGGAGGGGTGGCTCAGGGGGATAGGGTTACCTGTGGCTTATTGACTTTTACCACCAGCTGGGAGAGTGTAGTTGTTACAGGCGGAGTGCAAGTCTCAGGGCTGCAGAGAGGCGCCGGGTTTGTGTAACGGGAGTGAATACCATGGCACAGACAGTACCATATCCAGGGACGTCGTCTGTGGATGCTGTAGCCACCACGGAGCTGAGCTCTCTGCTCAGAGCAACATACATACGGGTGTCTCAGCTTCCCTCGTATATAAAGACCTGAGTGTTATACCGGTCTCCCTGGATTCATCAAGAGAATCTCCCATCTCAACATTGTTAATCGCATCTGCAAAACATCCTCTTGTCCACCTGTGTATGAATTCCGAGGATTCTGATCTCTTTAAGGGCCGTTTATTCAGCTGGCCACAGATAGTCCAGACATTCCAGCAAGTATGAGCAAACTGGTGTGTCAAGTGTACAGGGGCCTGCAAACTAAAGCCATCATCCACCAGCCTGATGAGCCCTGACTGCTGCCTGGCATACTGGCCGCATTGCCTGCTGGTCCTGCCGGGGCTTTTGGCCCCAGGGGGATTTTATGTCCTTGTTACAAAGTTGTAAGAAACATCTAGGAAGATTCCTCTGTGAGGGAAAGACTGAGGCTTATGCTATAGCTCGTGGAATCGTAACAGTTAAAAGGGTTTGCGAGATCCCTTAGTGCTAGCTGGCCAAATCAAACGTGCGTTCTCTGAACTAATTTCTCCATCAGCTCACGGGTCTCTTCTCCCCAGCAGAGGTTGTCAGGTCTTTAAAAGATGCGTCCGGTTTCAGAGCCACAGCGGCCTGAGCTGGGTGCTTCCTGACCTGCTGAGCTCTCTTTAAAGGCATGCAGCAGATCTCACTTCCGTTAGATGTGAATCGTCGACTCTTCCCGCTTTTCCCGCGAGAAGGGGGTTTCTCCTACATGTGCCCTCTGTCCCTTGGTGCTGGCCTTGCATAGACTCCTGGAGCACGGGTCCCCATAGTTCTACGTCTGCCCTGGTCTTTGGTGGAACCAGGGTCCGTGACTGATGCAACCTGGTGGCCCTGCCTGAGAAGCTGTGTCCTGGCAGGAGAATGCTGGGCTGGTGGTGGGCAGATCTTGCATAGACTCCTGGAGCACGGGTCCCCATAGTTCTACGTCTGCCCTGGTCTTTGGTGGAACCAGGGTCCGTGACTGATGCAACCTGGTGGCCCTGCCTGAGAAGCTGTGTCCTGGCAGGAGAATGCTGGGCTGGTGGTGGGCAGAGGGGCTGCTCTCTTAGCCTTAGGAAGACGTCTTTCTAGTCGTCATGTACGGAGGTGAGAGCTGGACCCAAAAGAAGGCTGAGCGCTGAAGAACTGATGCTTTGGAACTGGGGTGCTGGAGGAGACTCTTGAGAGTCCCTTGGGCTGCAAGGAGAACCAACCAGTCCATCCTAAAGGAAGTCCACCCTGAATATCCGTTGGAAGGACTGAGGCTGAAGCTGAATCTCTAATCCTTTGGCCACCTGATGGGAAGAGCTGATTCACAGGAAAAGATGCTGATGCTGGGAAAGATTGAGGGTGGGAGGAGAATGGGACCACAGAGGATGAGGTGGCTGGATGGCATCACCGACTCAATGGACATGAGTCTGAGCAAGCTCCGGCAGTTGTTGATGGACAGAGAGGCCTGGCGCGCTGCCGTCCATGGGTTCATAAAGAGTCGGACATGGCTGAGCGGCTGAACAACAAGGAAGAAGCTGCAGGTTGGAGGGAATTTCAGACTGAAAGACCAGTGATTCTAAGGAAGTGCTTTTCTGAGTGAAGACCCACCAACGGTCTCAACATCTTTAGAGATGAGAGGACCAAGTTGGTCCTGGATGAAAACACTCCTACTGGACCTGTGANCGGCTGAACAACAATGAGGAAGAAGCTGCAAGTTGGAGGGAATTTCAGATTCAAAGACCAATGATTCTAAGGAAGTGCTTTTCTGAGTGAAGACCCACCAAGGGTCTCAACATCTTTAGAGATGAGAGGACCAAGTTGGTCCTGGATGAAAACACTCCTACTGGACCTGTGATGGGGACCGTGGGGCTCCAGGTGACACATGTCTGGGCTTTCCTGGAATTCACCATTTCCATAAGGACATCATCCTAAAGGAAGTCAGTCCTGAATATTCATTGGAATACTGATGCTGAAGCTGAAACTCCAATACTTTGGCCACCCTGATGCAAAGAGCTGACTCACTGGAAAAGACCCTGATGCTGGGAGAGCCGGAAGGCAGCAGGCAAAGGGGACGACAGAGGATGAGATGGTTGGGTGGCATCGCCAACTCGATGGACATGAGTTTGAGTAAACCCTGGAAGATGGTGATGGACAGGGAGGCTGGCGTGCTGCAGTCCACGGGGTCGCACAGAGTCGGACAGGACTGAGCATCATGACATCATATCTAGTGGCAACGACCCGCCTCCCCCGCCACCGCAGTTTGCCTCCGAGATTCTGACTTTGCAGCTCCGTTGCTGTTTCCCTGCTCATTCACACCCACGTAGGGGCGTGTTTCTGACAGCCTGACACAGCCCGGCTCACGTAAGCCCCGGTAATTTATAAAGGCTCTCAGGTTTAATCTTGTATCTTTCCTCCCGTGTCCTAAATGATCGATCATTTTAATGACATGCAGAAAGAACCAGAAGCAAATCTGAGATGGCACTCTTATCACCTGTTTTAACGCAGTTTTCTAAATCGAACCCCTCGCCGACGCCGACAGAAAAGCAAACGTATGCTTCGTAAGCAAATGAAGAAATACACTTAGGGCTTCCCAGAGTCCGCCTGCCAGTGCAAGAGACGTGGGTTCGATCCCTGGGTTGGGAAGATCCCCTGGAGGAGGAAACGGCAGCCCACTCCAGTATCCTTGCCTGGAGGATCCCGTNCCCCTCGCCGACGCCGACAGAAAAGCAAACGTATGCTTCGTAAGCAAATGAAGAAATACACTTAGGGCTTCCCAGAGTCCGCCTGCCAGTGCAAGAGACGTGGGTTCGATCCCTGGGTTGGGAAGATCCCCTGGAGGAGGAAACGGCAGCCCACTCCAGTATCCTTGCCTGGAGGATGCCGTGGACGGAGGAGCCCGGTGGGCTAGAGTCCATGGGGTTGCAAAGCGTCGGACAGGACTGAAGCGGCCGGGCATGCAGATACGCAGGAGATGGACACGCACGGTGACTTGCTTGCTAACGTATAGCTGTCTACACATGCAAAGACAGCGTGGCGACGAGTAAGACGATCTTGGCGTTTGCGAAGGGCCCCTGGCAGCCACCTCTAAGAGAAAACACCGCGATGTGGACGGAAACCCTTACTGGTGTCTGCTCCCCACACCGACAACAGCCCCACCCACGTCCAGAAACCAAACGCACGTTGCCAAGAAAGAGGAGTAAAGATGTGCAACACAGCTCAATATGTGTGATGATCCGATTCCCCGACTGAACGGCCACTCGGGAGCCCTCATTTGAAAGCTTTAGATCGGCAAGGTGACATGTTCGTGGAGACCATATGGTCAGCGGGAGGGGGCTGAGGATTTAAATAACCTTGCAAAACGCGTGACTCAGACGGCATGACTATATATCCCTGGGTTGGGAAGATCCCCTGGAGGAGGAAACGGCAGCCCACTCCAGTATCCTTGCCTGGAGGATCCCGTGGACAGAGGAGCCCGGTGGGCTACAGTCCATGGGGTTGCAAAGCGTCGGACAGGACTGAAGCGGCCGGGCATGCAAATACGCAGGACATGGACACGCATGGTGACTTGCTTGCTAACATATAGCTGTCTACACATGCAAAGACAGCGTGGCGATGAGTAAGACGATCTTGGCGTTTGCGAAGGGCCCCTGGCAGCCACCTCTAAGAGGAAACACCGCGATGTGGACGGAAACCCTTACTGGTGTCTGCTCCCCACACCGACAACGGCCCCGCCCACGTCCAGAAACCAAACGCACGTTGCCAAGACAGAGGAGTAAAGATTTGCGACACAGCTCAATATGTGTGATGATCCGATTCACTGACTGAACGGCCACTCGGGAGCCCTCATTTGAAAGCTTTAGATTGGCAAGGTGACATGTTCGTGGAGACCATGTGGTCAGCGGGAGGGGGCTGAGGATTTAAATAACCTTGCAAAACGCGTGACTCAGACGGCATGACTATATGTGGGAGGAAATGACCAAGAAGAGAAACGTGGGAAAAATCCACTTTGGATCAAACCAGATGGGGCTTTCCTGGTGGTCTGGGGCTAAAGAACCTGCCTGTCAATGCAGGAGACATGAGACTCAGGTTTGACCCCTGGTCCGGCGGAGTGCATGGCAGCCCACTCCAGTACTCTTGCCTGGAGAATCCCATGGACAGAGGAGCCTGGCGGGCTGCAGTCCCTGGGGGTCGCACAGAGTCGGACAGGACTGAGCGACTCAGCACGCAAGCACAGCGGTCTGTCCAGTGGTTAAGGGTCCACGCTTCTACTTCGGGGGACAGGCGTTCGATCTCTGATTGGGGAAGTAAGATCCTGCAAGCCATGTGGCCAAAAGCAAACAAGATGGGCTTCTTGCTAACTGCTCCCTTTCCTGGAGATTCTCAGGAGATAAACGTCCCGAATTATGACAAACTGGGNTCACGGGTCTCTTCTCCCCAGCAGAGGTTGTCAGGTCTTTAAAAGATGCGTCCGGTTTCAGAGCCACAGAGGCCTGAGCTGGGCGCTTCCTGACCTGCTGAGCTCTCTTTAAAGGCATGCAGCAGATCTCACTTCCGTTAGATGTGAATCATCGACTCATCCCGCCTTTCCCGCGAGAAGGGGGCTTTCTCCTACATGTGCCCTCTGCCCCTTGGTGCTGGCCTTGCATAGACTCCTGGAGCACGGGTCCCCGTAGTTCTACGTCTGCCCTGGTCTTTGGTGGAACCAGGGTCCGTGACTGATGCACCTGGTGGCCCTGCCTGAGAAGCTGTGTCCTGGCAGGAGAATGCTGGGCTGGTGGTGGGCAGGGGGGCTGCTCTCTTAGCCTTAGGAAGACGTCTTTCTAGTCGTCATGTACGGAGGTGAGAGCTGGACCCAAAAGAAGGCTGAGCGCTGAAGAACTTACCTGGTGGCCCTGCCTGAGAAGCTGTGTCCTGGCAGGAGAATGCTGGGCTGGTGGTGGGCAGAGGGGCTGCTCTCTTAGCCTTAGGAAGACGTCTTTCTAGTCGTCATGTACGGAGGTGAGAGCTGGACCCAAAAGAAGGCTGAGCGCTGAAGAACTGATGCTTTGGAACTGGGGTGCTGGAGGAGACTCTTGAGAGTCCCTTGAGCTGCAAGGAGAGCCAACCAGTCCATCGTAAAGGAAGTCCACCCTGAATATCCATTGGAAGGACTGAGGCTGAAGCTGAATCTCTAATCCTTTGGCCACCTGATGGGAAGAGCTGATTCACAGGAAAAGATGCTGATGCTGGGAAAGATTGAGGGTGGGAGGAGAATGGGAACACAGAGGATGAGGTGGCTGGATGGCATCACCGACTCAATGGACATGAGTCTGAGCAAGCTCCGGCAGTCGTTGATGGACAGAGAGGCCTGGCGCGCTGCCGTCCATGGGTTCATAAAGAGTTGGACATGGCTGAGCGGCTGAACAACAATGAGGAAGAAGCTGCAAGTTGGAGGGAATTTCAGATTCAAAGACCAATGATTCTAAGGAAGTGCTTTTCTGAGTGAAGACCCACCAAGGGTCTCAACATCTTTAGAGATGAGAGGACCAAGTTGGTCCTGGATGAAAACACTCCTACTGGACCTGTGATGGGGACCGTGGGGCTCCAGGTGACACATGTCTGGGCTTTCCTGGAATTCACCATTTCCATAAGGACATCATCCTAAAGGAAGTCAGTCCTGAATATTCATTGGAATACTGATGCTGAAGCTGAAACTCCAATACTTTGGCCACCCTGATGCAAAGAGCTGACTCATTGGAAAAGACCCTGATGCTGGGAGAGCCGGAAGGCAGCAGGCAAAGGGGACGACAGAGGATGAGATGGTTGGGTGGCATCGCCAACTCGATGGACATGAGTTTGAGTAAACCCTGGAAGATGGTGATGGACAGGGAGGCTGGCGTGCTGCAGTCCACGGGGTCGCACAGAGTCGGACAGGACTGAGCATCATGACATCATATCTAGTGGCAACGACCCGCCTCCCCCGCCACCGCAGTTTGCCTCCGAGATTCTGACTTTGCAGCTCCGTTGCTGTTTCCCTGCTCATTCACACCCACGTAGGGGCGTGTTTCTGACAGCCTGACACAGCCCGGCTCACGTAAGCCCCGGTAATTTATAAAGGCTCTCAGGTTTAATCTTGTATCTTTCCTCCCGTGTCCTAAATGATCGATCATTTTAATGACATGCAGAAAGAACCAGAAGCAAATCTGAGATGGCACTCTTATCACCTGTTTTAACGCAGTTTTCTAAATCGAACCCCTCGCCGACGCCGACAGAAAAGCAAACGTATGCTTCGTAAGCAAATGAAGAAATACACTTAGGGCTTCCCAGAGTCCGCCTGCCAGTGCAAGAGACGTGGGTTCGATCCCTGGGTTGGGAAGATCCCCTGGAGGAGGAAACGGCAGCCCACTCCAGTATCCTTGCCTGGAGGATGCCGTGGACGGAGGAGCCCGGTGGGCTAGAGTCCATGGGGTTGCAAAGCGTCGGACAGGACTGAAGCGGCCGGGCATGCAGATACGCAGGAGATGGACACGCACGGTGACTTGCTTGCTAACGTATAGCTGTCTACACATGCAAAGACAGCGTGGCGACGAGTAAGACGATCTTGGCGTTTGCGAAGGGCCCCTGGCAGCCACCTCTAAGAGAAAACACCGCGATGTGGACGGAAACCCTTACTGGTGTCTGCTCCCCACACCGACAACAGCCCCACCCACGTCCAGAAACCAAACGCACGTTGCCAAGAAAGAGGAGTAAAGATGTGCAACACAGCTCAATATGTGTGATGATCCGATTCCCCGACTGAACGGCCACTCGGGAGCCCTCATTTGAAAGCTTTAGATCGGCAAGGTGACATGTTCGTGGAGACCATATGGTCAGCGGGAGGGGGCTGAGGATTTAAATAACCTTGCAAAACGCGTGACTCAGACGGCATGACTATATGTGGGAGGAAATGACCAAGAAGAGAAACATGGGAAAAATCCACTTTGGATCAAACCAGATGGGGCTTTCCTGGTGGTCTGGGGCTAAAGAACCTGCCTGTCAATGCAGGAGACATGAGACTCAGGTTTGACCCCTGGTCCGGCGGAGGGCATGGCAGCCCACTCCAGTGCTCTTGCCTGGAGAATCCCATGGACAGAGGAGCCTGGCAGGCTGCAGTCCCTGGGGGTCGCACAGAGTCGGACAGGACTGAGCGACTCAGCACGCAAGCACAGCGGTCTGTCCAGTGGTTAAGGGTCCACGCTTCTACTTCGGGGGACAGGCGTTCGATCTCTGATTGGGGAAGTAAGATCCTGCAAGCCATGTGGCCAAAAGCAAACAAGATGGGCTTCTTGCTAACTGCTCCCTTTCCTGGAGATTCTCAGGAGATAAACGTCCCGAATTATGACAGACTGGGAGGGGGCCAGGGCAGACACGCGTGCGCATTTGTGAAGCCGGTAAGATATCCGTTCAGACGTCTGCTGCTCGCTAGCTCCGTCTTCAAGAGTGTGCGAGGATGAAAACCAAGCCCGCAGCACTGCTCTGCAGAGCCGCTCGATAAAGGAGACTTTGATGAAAAGATGAAAGCGTGTGGAAATTGTTATATTTGGTAGGTGAAATGCTTTCGCTCAGGGTAGCCGAGAGATTCTCATGCATCCTGTGAATTATTGATTGGTTTAGGAGACGGGGCTTCCCTGGTGACTCAGATGCTGAAGCATCTGCCTGCAATGGCAGGACACCTGGGTTCCATCCCTGGGTCGGGAAGATCCCCTGGGGCAGAAATGGCACCCCACTCCAGTATTCTTGCCTGGAGAATCCCCGTGGACAGAGGCGCCTGGCGGGCTGCAGTCCATGGGGTTGGAGAGAGCCAGACACGCCTGAGAGACCAACACTTCATGCGCTCAGTGGAATATGACGCAACCAGGAAAAGGAGCGAGGGTCTGACAGGGCCTGCAGCGTGGGTGGACCTGGACTCACGGTGCTCACTGCGAGAGGCCCGACACAGAAGGACACGCGGAGTGGGATTCTGTCACAGGACGCGTCCTGCACGGCCAAGTCCACGGACAGAAAGTGGATTCGCCGCGGCTCGGGGCTGTGGGGTGGCGGTGGGGAACGACAGCTCAAGGGGAGCGGAATCTCTGAGAATGTGCTAGAACCAGACAGAGGGGGTGTTTTCACTGTTCTGTGAATGCATTCAATGTCACTGATGGTCAAGCTGTGTAATGGAATGAAACGAAAAAAAGGCTAATCTGAAAAAGTCTGCCGAGGTGGGAATACTGAAAATCGCACACTGGGAAGGAGGCCTTGGCGGGCTGGGCTGGCACTGAAACCCACCCCACACTCAAAGTCTCTGAGGCCAGCTTGCTCTGACATCCGTTTCCTTGGACCTGCGGCCGGAGGCGTTGTCCCACCTGGAGGCCAGCATGTGGCCGCTGTCTGCGTTCCGGGCCCTGACTCCACACAGCGCACGGGACCAGCCCCGCAGCACTGAACACCTCCCGCCCTTGGGTTTGGGGCCATTTCCACACACGGCCCTGGGGGTTGTCTGGGGATCTGCAACTGGGCATTTCTCGAGCCAAAGACTCTTCTTGAAAGAGAGAGGAGTTGTCCTAAGACACAGAGCAGTCCAGAATGTCTTTGAAAGGCATCATATTTCATCCGTTACCTCTGCTGAATTATTCACGAGGAGGTCTCCAGGTTCAGCTGGCTGTGGTTACCTGTGTGGATGGCAGGGTTTGCAGAGACTGCCTCCCATCAAGTCTGTAGGGTCAAGACGAATGGTCCCCAGGCTGGGGACACGGGGGTGTACAGCTTCTTAGCATGGTCCTGCATTGCCCTCCGTTTATGGGGCTTCCGATTTCCACAGCAGGAATAACCCCCACCCTCCACGCTGCGCCCAAAGACTGAAGTCTCAAGCAGTTTTCAGGAAAGAAGCCACCAAACAGGCACCAGAGCTGGTCCTCTACGAAAGCACCCGAGACTTTTAACTGAACTTTGTATGCATGCATGCTAAGCCGCCTCAGTCGCGGCTGACTCTCTGCGACCCCATGGACTGTAGCCCAACAGGCTCCTCCGTCCGTGGGATTCTGTAGGCAAGAATACTGGAGTGGGCTGCAGTTTTCTCCTGCAAGGGATCTTCGCTACCCAGGGACTGAACCTGCATGTCTCCTGCCTCCTGCTTTGCCAGCCGGGTTCTTTAGGACTAGTGATACCAGTTTCAGCTTGGGTCAGGAGCTCAGTCGTGCCTGACCCTCTGCAACCCCAAGGACTGCAGCGCACCAGGCTTCCCTGCCCGTCACCACCTCCCGGAGCCTGCTCAAACTCATGTCCTGAGAGTCGATGGTGCCATCCAGCCATCTCATCCTCTGTCGCCCCCTTCTCCTCCTGCCCTCAATCTTTCCCAGCATCAGGGTCTTTTCCAGTGAGTCCGCTCTTTGCACCTGGTGGCCAAAGTGTTGGAGTTTCAGCTTCAGCATCGGTCCTTCCAATGAGTATTCAGGACTGATTTCCTTTAGGATGGACTGGTTGGATCTCCTTGCTGCCCAAGGGACTCTCAAGAGTCTTCTCCAGCCCCACAGCTGGAAAGCATCCCTTCTTCGGCGCTCAGTCTTCTTTATGGTCCAGCTCTCACGTCCGAACGTGACCAGTGTTTCTCCTCACTTTAATGATGGGCTTGTCGGCCATGGGAGCAAGGGCAGGGTGTGACGTTATTAGTTTAAGCCAGAATCAAATGTGCCCCCGTCTTGTACTTTCAGAGGTGGGGAGGGGGTGAGATTGTCCCTTCCTGATTTCAATCCATAAATCATTCCCGTGCAGGTTCAACACACCCCACGACATGCGTGATCCGTCGCCCAGCCTCTGGCTCCCGCTGGCACCCAAGTGCAAGCGTGCAGTACAGTGTACGCATTCTGGTTGTGGTAGCGGCCCCACGCGCTCTGTGTGAATATGAAGTGGGAGTCCCCCAGCTAACTGCCCCCCCGCAAACCTGCTTTGATCTGAACGCCAGGCTGATCTGGATGCCGAAACCACGGCTGTTCAACCCCATTCCCATTCAATCCGTTAGGCCGGCTCTCCGCCGGGCTCCTCGTCACCCTGACTCCTAATTTGACAATGACAAAGAACTCCGGGGCGATTTTAAATTTCATAATTTTAATCTGTCAAGCCTGACATTTAATTACTGCCCTCTCTAACCCGTAGCCAGCACACGCGGGCCGGCTGCCATTGGCGTTCCCATGGAAGAAAAGGGAAAAAAAAAAAAAAGATTTTTTTTTTTTTAAATTTCTGCCCCCGTGGAAGAGTGGATTAATAAAATCGGGCATAAGTGCCAGGTGTAAGACAATGTGGTCAGGAGGCTCTATTAGCCCCAAATGTAGACAGATGAGGTTAATCATATTTTGAAGTGTGGATTTTTATCGTATTAGGAGTGATGAAGGCTCCGCTCGGCCCCCACGTGAGAGGTTTGCTGCAAACGTGAAACAGGAGGTGTGAGGAGCAGGCTTCATAGGATGGGTGAAGGGTGCTCGCCACGGACACCATGGTCCCGGCCACCGGAGGATCTGGGGGAGCCAGCCTGGGGTGTCACAAGGGTGTCACTTACGATACCTGAGGAGACAGGGGTCTTCACGGCTCTGGTCCTTATGATATCTCAGGAGACGGGGGTCTTCATGGCTCTGGTCCTCATGATATCTGAGGAGACGGGGGTCTTCATGCCTCTGGTCCTCATGACATCTGAGGAGACAGGGGTCTTCATGCCTCTGGTCCTCATGATACCTGAGGAGACGGGGGTCTTCATGCCTCTGGTCATCATGATACCTGAGGAGACGGGGGTCTTCATGCCTCTGGTCCTCATGATATCTGAGGAGACGGGGGTCTTCATGCCTCTGGTCCTCATGATATCTGAGGAGACTGGGGTCTTCATGCCTCTGTTCCTCATGATATCTGAGGAGACGGGGGTCTTCATGCCTCTGGTCCTCATGATATCTGAGGAGACGGGGGTCTTCATGCCTCTGGTCCTCATGATATCTGAGGAGACGGGGGTCTTCATGCCTCTGGTCCTCATGATATCTGAGGAGACGGGGGTCTTCATGCCTTGGTCCTCATGATATCTGAGGAGATGGGGGTCTTCATGCCTCTGGTCCTCATGATATCTGAGGAGATGGGGGTCTTCATGCCTTGGTCCTCATGACATCTGAGGAGATGGGGGTCTTCATGGTCTCTGGTCCTCATGATATCTGAGGAGACGGGGGTCTTCATGGTCTCTGGTCCTCATGATATCTGAGGAGATGGGGGTCTTCATGCCTTGGTCCTTATCATATCTGAGGAGATGGGGGTCTTCATGGTCTCTGGTCCGTATGATATGTGAGGAGATGGGGGTCATGTTGGGTCTCTCATCGTTATGATGTCTGAGGAGACGGGGGTCTCTCATCCTTATGATATCTGAGGAGACTGGGGGGGCCTTGCTGGCAGGTCTTTGTTCACTCACTCAGTCATGTCTGACTGTTTGTGACCCCATGAACTGCAGCACACCAGGCCTCCCTGCCCATCACCATCTCCCAGAGCTTACTCAAACCCATGTCCATTGAGTCAGTGATGCCATCCAAGCATCTCATCCTCCCTTGCCCCCTTCTCCTCCTGCCTCAATCTTTCCCAGCATCAGGGTCTTTTCCAAGGAGTCAGTTCTTCACATCAGGTGGCCAGAGGATTGGAGTTTCAGCTTCAGCATCAATCCTTCCAATGAACACGCAGGACTGATCTCCTTTAGGATGGACTGGTTGGATCTCCTTGCAGTGCAAGGGACTCTCAAGAGTCTCCTCCAACCCCACAGCTGAAAAGCATCAGTTCTTCGGTGCTCAGCTTTCTTTATGGAGAAGGCAATGGCAACCCACTCCAGCACCCTTGCCTGGAAAATCTCACGGATGGAGGAGCCTGGCGGATTACAGTCCATGGGGCTGCGAAGAGTGGGACGCGACTGAGAGACCTCAACTTCACTGTCGCTTTTCCTTACGGTCCTCCTCTTATTTGGGGTTGAAGGCAAATCCTTCATTTCCTGAAACTTCTCCCTCGCAGAGCGGTGGGTGGTCCCCCACCTGCACCGCTCGTATCCTCTGTTCCCAGGGAAGTCGGAATAAACTCACCCCAGCATCTGTTTATAGCACTTTTGTTACAAACAATCATCTGTTTATTTGGTCTTAGTTGCCTTAATGTGGGATCTATGTCCTGGACCAGGGATCAGACCTGCGCCCTGTGCATTGTGAGTAGAGTCCCAGATGCTCGGAGCAACACGGCAGTCTCGACGACCCTTTTAAAAAACGAGTGTTTTTGGATCTGTATGTGCTGTGCAGTCGTGTCTGACTGTGACCCCGAGAACTGCAGTCCCCCAGGCTCCTCTGTCCGTGGGATTGTCCAGGCAAGAATACTGGAGTGGTTTGCCATGTCCTCCTCCAGGAGATCTCCCCGACCCAGGGATCGAACCTGAGACTCACCATGTAGCCTGCCTTGGCAGGCGGGTTCCTTACCACTGGTGCCACCTGGGAAGCCCACTTTTTATGTGTAGTTTGCTACTAGTTCATATAAATGTTTTTGTCTTTGTCCATAAATGAGCTTGACCTGTAATTTTGCTTTAAAATAATTCCCTGCTCAGTTTCAACCTCATAAAAATGACTTTGGAGACCCTGGAAAAGTTGTATAAAGTTGGCAATTTTTTTCTTCCTTAAGTATTCATTAAATTTACTAGCAAAGATATCTGAACCTGGTAATTACCCTGTGGCGAATTTTTTAATTATAAGTTAAGTGTTTTGAATGCGTGTTTTTATTTCTAAGAACGCGTCTGTGGTATCTATGTTTTAAATGTTGGCACGAACTTGTTTTTGAATCTCTTTATTTTTTGAAAATAAATATAAAGGATCTACGGACATATCCTTCTTCTAATACTGCTTTTTAACGTCGCTTTCTCTTTTTCTCTTCGTTAGTCTTGTCAGGGGTGGAGAGCTTTCACTAATCTTCACACACAGTTTGGTTACGTTGATTTTTTTTTTTTTTGGGGGGTGTTATGTTCATTATGTAATTGATTCATTTCTGTTCTTCCTATGTGTTTAAGGCTTTTCTGACGTTTTAGATAACAGCTTCATTGAGATATAATTCACATATCATAAAATTTCACCATTTTAAAGTGTGCAATTCTGTGTTTTTTCCCTCTAGGATTATAATACATTTTTTCCAATTATTCATACAAGTGTGTCTATTCTTTTTAAAAATTCTTTTCCCATTTAGATTGTTATACACTGCTGTATTTAATGTGGACAACAATCAAGGACCTATTACAGCACAGGAAACTCTGCTCAATACTCTGTAATAAGCTTGTGGTCACTGGAGGGGAAGGATGGGGGAAGGGATAGTCAGGGAATGGACGTGGACACACTGCTGTATGTAACATGGAGAACCAGCAAGGACCTGCCGTATAAGACAGGGAACGCTGATCAATATTTTCTGACTTTTTGAGTTGGGTTTTTAACTCACTAATTTCCAGCCTTTCTTCCTTTCTGTAAAAGAACTTAAAGCTGTAAATCCCCACCCCCAAATCTGCTTACACAGTCCTTTAGTTTTGATAGCTCATGCTTTTATTACCATTTGGATTGAAACGCTATCTACCGTTTGTTCTGATTTTCTCTTTGGCTCGTGGATTGTTTGAAAGTGCAGTGCCTAAGCTCCCAACTCAAGGCATTTTCTAGTTATCTTTCTGTTATTTATTTCCAGCTTAATTGCACTGGAGTGGGAAAATGTACTCTGTATTATTTCTGTCCCTCATGTTTGTAGACTTTTGGTTAATGGCTCGGCATACATTTAAATGGACTGCAAGGCGATGGTGGGGGCATTTCTGGAACGTTCTGCATTTGAAGCAAGATGGGGGTTCTGGAGGCATTCTGCCTCAATCATTAAAACCTCCCAGGAAAGGAGGAATCAGGCAAGGCTGTGTTGTCTGCCTGCAAATATCTGAATGTCGGCCGTGCGGAAGAGCTGTTTAAACTGCCTTTCGTGGTCTAGTGTGTGGGATAAGGAATTGTGCTCTCAAGGGACCAACTTCAGGGGCACATGGAGAAAGAACGTCCAAACGTCAGGGGGAAATNCCCAGGAAAGGAGGAATCAGGCAAGGCTGTGTTGTCTGCCTGCAAATATCTGAATGTCGGCCGTGCGGAAGAGCTGTTTAAACTGCCTTTCGTGGTCTAGTGTGTGGGATAAGGAATTGTGCTCTCAAGGGACCAACTTCAGGGGCACATGGAGAAAGAACGTCCAAACATCAGGGGGAAATAGCTTCTTTAAAAATAGAACTTTTTGTGTTGGGATATCGTGGCTAAAACAGTAAAGAATCTGCCTGCAAAGGAGGAGACCCCAGTTCGACCCCCGGGTAGGGAAGATCCCTTGGAGGGGGGCGTGGCAACCCACTCCAGTATTCCTGCCTGGAGAATCCCAGGGACAGAGGAGCCTGGTGGGCTACAGTCCGTGGGGTCGCAGAGAGTCGGACACGACTGAACGACTATCACTTTCCCTTTTTTTCATGGCTGGTTACCAATGCTGTGAGAGTCCCAGGCAGACAGCAAAGGGACTCAGCTACACGTACACACGTATCCACTGTCCCCCAAACTCCCCTCCCAGCCAGGCTGCCACGTGACACTGAGCAGGGTTCCCTGTGCTGTCCAGCAGGTCCTTGCTGGCTCCCCATGTTAAATCCAGCAGGGTGTCCATGTCCATCCCAGACTCCCTATCCCTCCCCCACTCTTCCCCCTGGTGACCATCCAGTCATTCTCTAGGTCAGTGAGTCTGTAAGTCTCATAAGTAAGTTCATGTGTATCATTTCTTTTTAGATTCCCAATGAAAGGGCTGCCACACCGTGAGAAGTCGCTTCCTAATGAGGGGGTGAGCCTTGAATGTCTGAATGCATCCGAGCACAGCCTGGACCCTGGTTCCGAGAACACTGAAGACAGGTCCGAGCAGGGCTCGGAGGCTCAAGCCCAAGACCCAGGAGGTCTCTTGCAGACACNGTATCATTTCTTTTTAGATTCCCAATGAAAGGGCTGCCACACCGTGAGAAGTCGCTTCCTAATGAGGGGGTGAGCCTTGAATGTCTGAATGCATCCGAGCACAGCCTGGACCCTGGTTCCGAGAACACTGAAGACAGGTCCGAGCAGGGCTCGGAGGCTCAAGCCCAAGACCCAGGAGGTCTCTTGCAGACCCCCTGCGGAGGACGGCTCATCTTCACAGGCGCCAGCATCCTCCACTCGCGTCCGCGGAAGCCAGATGCATCTCTCAGGCACCGAAGCGCTGCTCTGCGTCTTTCTGGAACACAGCATGTCTCCAGTGGAAGGAACGGCCCGGTCACCCGGGCAGAGCCAGCAGCTTCCTCGTAAAACGAACGATTGTGGAACGTCACCGTCTGACTCCGGACATTATCCTTAATTTGTCCCCGAAGGAGACAGAAACGTTTGTAGCCATGCAAGAAAGGCGTCCCCTTCCCCAGTTCCATTTCAATCCACCACCCTGCCCAGCCGAAAAAAAAAAAAAAAAAAATCCCAAAAGATCAAATTGTCTTCTCTTAGGATATCCATTGAAAAGCTCAGTCCTGAAAAAAAAAAAAAAGCTCAGTCCTGAGTCTTCAAGTTATTTCTTTTTTTAAAAAGTCTATATTTAATCTGCGAAAGTCGCAAGGGCCTTCGATTTGCAGCGTGAAGCCGGGATGACTTTTGGAGCTTCGTACGGCGCTGTTTACGGTGGAACGGCCAAGCACAGGAGATTTCTCGGGTAATTTCCTGCAGTAGGTGGCTCAGGGGGCGACTCAGAGAGAGAAGGGGAGCTGTAATTTCACAGGGGGTTGGGGAAAGGTAGGTGGCTCAGTGGGAAAGAAACTGCCTGCGAAGGCAGGACACACAGAAGACACCAGTTTGCCCCCTGGGTCAGGAAGCTCCTCTGGAGGAGGAAATGGCAAGCCACTCCAGTACTCTTGCCTGGAGAATCAGGTGGGCAGAGGAGCCTGGTGGGCTACAGTCCATGGGGTCGCAGAGAGTCGGACGTGACTGAGCGACTAAGTACACACAGATCTCATATGTATACGTGTCCCTTTCTTATACACGCGCACACACACACACACACACACGTATCTGAAAAGTGGCTTTGGTTTCCAGCTGAGAAACAGAAGATCCGTGAAACCTATTTTTGAAAGAAACCACATCCACGTCCGTCCCCTCTCAACCTTTCTTCTCACTTGGAGCCCATGTGTTTGAACAAGTGTGCCCTTAAACAGATACTTTTCAGAAGCTGCGGTCAGCGTAGCCTGGACTCCAGGTCGAGTTTTGAGGGTAACTGACATATTTTCTCAAGAATCCCTTTTCCCCTCTGAGCCTCCTGCTTGGTAGATGTTAAATAAGAATGATTGGAGAGAGCGAGCGTTCCCGTGTGTTTACGCAGCTTGCTAATTTTAAGCGAGTACAGACCGCGTTTATAAACGCCCGGCCCCCTCGTCGGAAGAAGCACAGGTTTGTCCGTCCCCACGCCTTCCCTCGGCATGTCTGCATTCTTAAAATACAAGTCTGACCGAGATCTCCGAAAGGCATCTGAAAAATGTCTTCATGTGTATAAAGCCTTCATCTCCCCATGGCCGGACGGCTCAAAAATAGATGAAATGGGATTTCTGAAACGTTCCCAGAAAATCCCTTTTGGGCTAAAACTAACAGTCGGTGCTAGAAAAGAATGGGAAATCATAAAATACTGAAAGAAAGGGGGGCTTGGGCTACCAGTATAATTTCAGCCTAAAGAATAGCCTTGTTATACTGACATGAAATTCATACTTGCGGTGGCGTTGGGAAATGTGATCGGGTGATGTAGAAAGGAGACAGCCTTTCAGTGCCTTCCATCGCAAATCCAGAGCACACCGCCACAGATGTATGGGACTCAGGATCCCCTATTTTTGGCAACAAAATGTTATCATTAGGGTTTTTTTTTTTAATAAACCTTTATTAGAGAAAGAGTTACCAGCCTCTAAATGATCAAAAGTCACAGTTTTATACGCCGATCCCGCCCTTGCCTTGTTTTATCAAGAAAAATTTAACATTACCACCTTCTCGAATCTTGCCAGCTCTGGGATAAGACGAGCCTTTCTTTGAGCTCCACGAGAGTTCAGACTGGGAAGAACTTGGTAACAAGAAACCGACAGTGAGAATTCGAACGCAGAGGAGAATGTAACACAGGAAACAGATTCATCTGCTCCGTATATTTTAGACGTTGAAAAATTAAGTGCTCCGGACGAAAAGAAATATCAGATTTTCTCTCCTGCCCACCCCCCACCCCGNGAAACCGACAGTGAGAATTCGAACGCAGAGGAGAATGTAACACAGGAAACAGATTCATCTGCTCCGTATATTTTAGACGTTGAAAAATTAAGTGCTCCGGACGAAAAGAAATATCAGATTTTCTCTCCTCCCCACCCCCCACCCCGCCACTCCTGGAATGTTCTGCTAACGCTGAACTGAAAACAAATTGAAGGAGAAAAGGAAAACTTAAGAAAAATAATGCATGTACTTTAGAGTCTGTTTGGAGGGTGAAACAGCATTTAGAAACAAATTGGGTAGCTGGGATGTTTCTATTTGGTTGCAAGCTGGCCGCTGATATCACCAGAATCCTTTTCATGCTTAAAAAATTAGGCTAGGTTACCGGTCTTCAGTTTCGATTAGATCACTGCAAAATGAAAAATCCAGACGCACCAAGATATTTTTAAGGTGTAGTATTTCCAGCATGCACAAACATTTACCCTGACCTTCCCTTGTGGGATGGGGTTTGCATTGCTCTGTGTGCCTCCCTTTTCTGCTGATCTGTTTTCCATCTCCGCGAGGCTGCTCGAGTTGTTACCCATGTCCAAGTAATTCTATATTTTAGACAGGTGGGGTTAGAAATGACCGGTTTGTCCTGCAGCCACGGGATACACCATCTATATTAATTTCCTCTTCATTTCTTCTGGCGAGTCTACTATTTCTCTGAAATATTTTTATTATGATTAAACATGAGTCTTTAAATATTTAAACCACCCCCAAGAGTGTGTATGCTAATTTTGAAAACTGTGGATGTGTTTTCCATCAGTCCTCCCACTGTTTCTTTTCTTTCTTTCTTTCTTTCCACTCCTTGCTTCAACCACCATCCTGGCATTGGTTTAGGAGTCCAGATCTCACCCTTTCTGTGGCTTGAACCGGTGTCTGGAGTTTTGGTTCTGGGTGCATGTGCCTGGGCAGCCTGTGTAACCAGTAACGCAAAGCTCCCTGGGACTTTTGTGTCTCTCTTGGATAATAAGAATCCTGAAGGTAGGCTGCTTGGGGCAGAGGCTCAAAGACGTTGTGTAGGTCTTTCTGCAGTTTTTTTGTTTGTTTGTTTGGGTTTTTTTTTTTGCTTTTCCTGGGTGGCTTGTCAGTCTTCCCACGTGGCACTCGTGGTAAAGAGTCTGTCTGACGATGCAGGAGACATAAGAGATATGGGTTCAGAAAGATCCCCTGGAGGAGGAAATGGCAACGCACCTGAGTATTCTTGCCAGGAAGATTCCATGGGCAGAGAAGCCTGGCACATTCCCTGCAGTTGCAAGAAAGTTAGGCACACCTGAGCACCAGTGGACCTGGCTGAGCAACTAAGCACCAATGGCTGGTCACAAAATGGCTACTGTAGCTCCTGCCATCACGTCAACATTCCAGATGAGGAGAATAAGGAAAAAACAACCAACAACATGGCAAAGGGGGTGGAATTATCAAGAGAAGCTATTCCCCTTTTATAGACTTTGTCTGTAAGCCCCACCTGACCACGTGGCTGCCCCAGTGGGGGGTGGGAGATTGGAAAACCAAAGAAAAGTGTGTATATAGTCGGGTATCTGGGGAATCCTACAAAATGGGAGTTGAAGCGCGAAGATGGTGGGGAGACAGGAGAGAGAGCGCAGAGTTTTCTGCATGCTCAGGTGAAAATACCGCCCTCCTTTTTCTTTCATCTGTGTAACGCTGGTGCTGGGAGTTTAGCTGCTCAGTCATGTCTGACTCTGGAGGGGCCGTGGGTGACACTCTTTGGTTTCTTTCAGGGCAGAGAAAGTAGATGGTCTGAAAACAACCCGAGAGGCCGATTCCCTTTCTGAGTCCTCTTTCCAGAGCAAGACAAAAACATTCCCCAGAGCAGGACAAAGGTGGTGTGCGTCTCCTTTGCCTTCAAGGACCCGTCAGCACAAAGTTTGCAATTATTTTCCCATTAAGCAGTCAGACCAGGGAGAGAGGGTAACACGGGCGTAGGGTCTGAGAATTAATCAGCCTGGAAAAAGCTGGGTGACTCCTTGGACCCACGGGTGGCTGAGCCCACGGCCCAGGGAGAGCCTTGAATTTATTTTATTCTCCTTGTCACAGACAGAGGATGACTTTAAAATAGCGTTTGCATCCAAAATGCTACCATTTGTCTTCCTGAAAGACTCCAAATTTCCCCAAACCGTTGCAAAGAGCTGGATTAAAAGTCCGGCCATCAATTCTGACCAGGGCACTATACCTCACCGATATGTGTTTCCAGGAAGGCTTGGTGGAAGTCATTAGCTGGGCAAGCGTTCAGTCACTCAGGCCTGTCCGACCCCATGGACTGTAGCCCTCGAGGCCCCTCGGACCATGGGCTTCTTTCCAGAGAAGAGAGAACACGGGAGTGGGCGGTCGTGCCCTTCTTCACATCAGCTAGGAAAAGGTGCTCCTAAAAACATGTCTCCCCGGTGGACACATCCAGGGACCTCACTGGCCTCCGGGGCTGAGGCGGTAATTCCCCTTAGTTTTGCTTCCGGTCTCACACGCTTTCCATTGCATGAAGGAAAATTATCAGTGTTCTTAATACAGTATTTATTCACAATATTTTCATGAGTTAGGGTCCCTGAGATGAAAGATGATTTTTAAAATTGCTAAAGGTAATGATTTTTTATAGCTTAATTTAGATTATATTGAAAATTATGAAAGGGGGGAGAGAGTGAAAAAAAAAAAAAATCCCCCCACCCCGCCACTCCTGGAATGTTCTGCTAACGCTGAACTGAAAACAAATTGAAGGAGAAAAGGAAAACTTAAGAAAAATAATGCATGTACTTTAGAGTCTGTTTGGAGGGTGAAACAGCATTTAGAAACAAATTGGGTAGCTGGGATGTTTCTATTTGGTTGCAAGCTGGCCGCTGATATCACCAGAATCCTTTTCATGCTTAAAAAATTAGGCTAGGTTACCGGTCTTCAGTTTCGATTAGATCACTGCAAAATGAAAAATCCAGACGCACCAAGATATTTTTAAGGTGTAGTATTTCCAGCATGCACAAACATTTACCCTGACCTTCCCTTGTGGGATGGGGTTTGCATTGCTCTGTGTGCCTCCCTTTTCTGCTGATCTGTTTTCCATCTCCGCGAGGCTGCTCGAGTTGTTACCCATGTCCAAGTAATTCTATATTTTAGACAGGTGGGGTTAGAAATGACCGGTTTGTCCTGCAGCCACGGGATACACCATCTATATTAATTTCCTCTTCATTTCTTCTGGCGAGTCTACTATTTCTCTGAAATATTTTTATTATGATTAAACATGAGTCTTTAAATATTTAAACCACCCCCAAGAGTGTGTATGCTAATTTTGAAAACTGTGGATGTGTTTTCCATCAGTCCTCCCACTGTTTCTTTTCTTTCTTTCTTTCTTTCCACTCCTTGCTTCAACCACCATCCTGGCATTGGTTTAGGAGTCCAGATCTCACCCTTTCTGTGGCTTGAACCGGTGTCTGGAGTTTTGGTTCTGGGTGCATGTGCCTGGGCAGCCTGTGTAACCAGTAACGCAAAGCTCCCTGGGACTTTTGTGTCTCTCTTGGATAATAAGATTCCTGAAGGTAGGCTGCTTGGGGCAGAGGCTCAAAGACGTTGTGTAGGTCTTTCTGCAGTTTTTTTGTTTGTTTGTTTGGGTTTTTTTTTTTGCTTTTCCTGGGTGGCTTGTCAGTCTTCCCACGTGGCACTCGTGGTAAAGAGTCTGTCTGACGATGCAGGAGACATAAGAGATATGGGTTCAGAAAGATCCCCTGGAGGAGGAAATGGCAACGCACCTGAGTATTCTTGCCAGGAAGATTCCATGGGCAGAGAAGCCTGGCACATTCCCTGCAGTTGCAAGAAAGTTAGGCACACCTGAGCACCAGTGGACCTGGCTGAGCAACTAAGCACCAATGGCTGGTCACAAAATGGCTACTGTAGCTCCTGCCATCACGTCAACATTCCAGATGAGGAGAATAAGGAAAAAACAACCAACAACATGGCAAAGGGGGTGGAATTATCAAGAGAAGCTATTCCCCTTTTATAGACTTTGTCTGTAAGCCCCACCTGACCACGTGGCTGCCCCAGTGGGGGGTGGGAGATTGGAAAACCAAAGAAAAGTGTGTATATAGTCGGGTATCTGGGGAATCCTACAAAATGGGAGTTGAAGCGCGAAGATGGTGGGGAGACAGGAGAGAGAGCGCAGAGTTTTCTGCATGCTCAGGTGAAAATACCGCCCTCCTTTTTCTTTCATCTGTGTAACGCTGGTGCTGGGAGTTTAGCTGCTCAGTCATGTCTGACTCTGGAGGGGCCGTGGGTGACGCTCTGTGGTTTCTTTCAGGGCAGAGAAAGTAGATGGTCTGAAAACAACCCGAGAGGCCGATTCCCTTTCTGAGTCCTCTTTCCAGAGCAAGACAAAAACATTCCCCAGAGCAGGACAAAGGTGGTGTGCGTCTCCTTTGCCTTCAAGGACCCGTCAGCACAAAGTTTGCAATTATTTTCCCATTAAGCAGTCAGACCAGGGAGAGAGGGTAACACGGGCGTAGGGTCTGAGAATTAATCAGCCTGGAAAAAGCTGGGTGACTCCTTGGACCCACGGGTGGCTGAGCCCACGGCCCAGGGAGAGCCTTGAATTTATTTTATTCTCCTTGTCACAGACAGAGGATGACTTTAAAATAGCGTTTGCATCCAAAATGCTACCATTTGTCTTCCTGAAAGACTCCAAATTTCCCCAAACCGTTGCAAAGAGCTGGATTAAAAGTCCGGCCATCAATTCTGACCAGGGCACTATACCTCACCGATATGTGTTTCCAGGAAGGCTTGGTGGAAGTCATTAGCTGGGCAAGCGTTCAGTCACTCAGGCCTGTCCGACCCCATGGACTGTAGCCCTCGAGGCCCCTCGGACCATGGGCTTCTTTCCAGAGAAGAGAGAACACGGGAGTGGGCGGTCGTGCCCTTCTTCACATCAGCTAGGAAAAGGTGTTCCTAAAACCATGTCTCCCCGGTGGACACATCCAGGGACCTCACTGGCCTCCGGGGCTGAGGCGGTAATTCCCCTTAGTTTTGCTTCCGGTCTCACACGCTTTCCATTGCATGAAGGAAAATTATCAGTGTTCTTAATACAGTATTTATTCACAATATTTTCATGAGTTAGGGTCCCTGAGATGAAAGATGATTTTTAAAATTGCTAAAGGTAATGATTTTTTATAGCTTAATTTAGATTATATTGAAAATTATGAAAGGGGGGAGAGAGTGAAAAAAAAAAAAAACAACTCAGGATCTCTGATACCTTAATAAACATCTCCTCGTGTTTGCAATTTAAATACTAACTTCCGTCATATATTTTGTGTATTCATATTTCAACAATAAGCATCCCTAGCATGGTAATATCTTTATTTCCATACTGCGGCTTTAATATACCACGGAGGGGCTGGGAGCAACGTTTCACCCAATAATTATTTCCGTTAGAACCAGCAAGCTTTAGAGAAGGGCTGTGGCATTCTTTTCCTAGGTGGAAAAAAAATTTTTTTTCTGGCCTCTGCTTTAGATGAACAAGTGAAACGAACAGGTTCGAAGTAACTCAAGTTTGTTCATCTCAAACTCCTAATTTATCCCTTTTGCACAAGTTTGAATTCAAGAACTGTAAATCTGTCTTTGCTTTGTAAAGAAGTTCATAAGGATCTAGACACATGACTATATATAAAACAGACATACAGCAAGGACCTGCTGTATAGGGCAGGGAACTGTACTTAATACTCTGTAATGAACTCTATGGGCAAAGAATTTTAAAAAGAAGAATGCATGTTTATGGACTTGTGTGTTGCACCAGAAATCCAAAAAAGAATGAAAATGTGTATGAAGTGAAGCGTTAGTGGCTCGGTCCTGTCTGACTCTTTGTGACCCCCAGGGACTGCAGCCCGCCAGGCTTCTCTGACTTACTCTATGGGCAAAGAATTTTAAAAAGAAGAATGCATGTTTATGGACTTGTGTGTTGCACCAGAAATCCAAAAAAGAATGAAAATGTGTATGAAGTGAAGCGTTAGTGGCTCGGTCCTGTCTGACTCTTTGTGACCCCCAGGGACTGCAGCCCGCCAAGCTTCTCTGACTATGGGATTCTCCAGGCAAGGATACTGGAGTGGGTTGCCATGCCCTCCTCCACGGGATCTTCCCGACCCAGGAATCGAACTCACATCTCCCATATTGCAGGCAGACTGTTTAACAGAGACCCACCAGGGAAACCCAAGTGTAACTGAATCACGATACAGAATAACTCAATATGCTTTAGTAACCTATATGGGAAAAGAATCTAAAAGAGAACAGATACATGTCTCCGTATAACTGAATCATGAAAATAGTTTCTGATGCTCAAAAGGTGGGGGACCACTCGTTGAGAGGAATGGAAACACATCAAGAAAGAGATGGGAGAAAAAAAACATCAGGCAAGAGACATAATAGGGAAAGATGGGCGGGGGAATGGATCTTGTTTTACAAACTAAACATAGGTACAGTGAAATAGTCAGTCAGTCAGTTCAGTCGCTCAGTCGTGTCCTACTCTTTGCAACCCCATGAACCCCAGCACGCCAGGCCTCCCTGTCCATCACCATCTCCCGGAGTTCACTCAGACTCACGTCCATCGAGTCTGTGATGCCATCGAGCCATCTCAGCCTCGGCCGTCCCCTTCTCCTCCTGCCCTCAATCCCTCCCCGCATCAGAGTCTTTTCCAATGAGTCAACTCTTCGCATGAGGTGGCCAAAGTACTGGAGTTTCAGCTTCAGCATCATTCCTTCCAAAGAAATCCCAGGACTGATCTCCTTTAGAATGGACTGGTTGGATCTCCTTGCAGTCTCAAGGGTCTCTCAAGAGTCTTCTTCAACACCACAGTTCAAAAGCATCAAATCTTCAGTGCTCAGCTTTCTTTATAGCCCCACTCTCACATCCACACATGAGCACTGGGAAAACCATAGCTTCGACTAGATGGACCTTTGTTGACAAAGTAATGTCTCTGCCTTTTAATATGCTGTCTAGGTTCGTGGAATATTACTCAACCATTAAAAAGAAAGACATAATGCCATTTGCAGCAACACGGATGGACTCAGAGATTGTCATCCTTGGTGAAGGAAGTTAGACAAAGAAAGACAAATATCATATGCTATCACTTATATGGAGACTCAAGAAAGGAATGATACCAATGAATTTACTTACAAAACAGAAAGAGACTCAAAGACCTGGAGAATGAACTCATGGTTGCTGGGGGGACAGATGGAGGGGAAGGGATGGTCAGGGAGTCTGGGATGGACATGGACACTCTGCTGTGTTTAACATGGAGAACCAGCAAGGACCTGCTGTCCAGCACAGGGAACTCTGCTCAATCCTCTGTAATCACCTGATGGTCACCAGGGGGAAGGATGGGGGAAGGGATAGTCAGGGAGTCTGGGATGGATGTGGACACTCTGCTGTGTTTAACATGGAGAGCCAGCAGGGACCTGCTGGACAGCACAGAGGACTCTGCTCAATGTCACGTGGCAGCCTGGATGGAGGGGAGTTTGGGGGAGAATGGATATAAGTATATGTATGGCTGAGTCTGTGAACCGTGAACTTCCAGATGTTCAAGCTGGATTTAGAAAAGGCAGAGGAACCAGAGATCAAATTGCCAACATCCACTGGATCATTGAAAAAGCAAGAGTTCCAGAAAAACATCTATTTCTGCTTTATTGACTGCGCCAAAGCCTTTGACTGTGTGGATCACAAAAATTCTGTATGCAGATCAGGAAGCAATAGTTAGAATTGGACATGGAACAACAGATTGGTTCCAAATCTGGAAAGGAGTACATCAAGGCTGTATATTGTCACCCTGCTTGCTTAACTTCTATGCAGAGTACATCATGAGAAACGCTGGGCTGGAAGAAGCACAAGCTGGAATCAAGATTGCCAGGAGAAATATCAATCACCTCAGATATGCAGATGACACCACCCTTATGGCAGAAAGTGAAGAGGAGCTAAAGAGCCTCTTGATGAAAGTGAAAGAGGAGAGCGAAAACATTGGCTTAAAGCTCAACATTCAGAAAACGAAGATCATGGCATCTGGTCCCATCACTTCATGGGAAATAGATGGGGAAACAGTGGAAACAGTGAAAGATTTTATTTTGGGGGGCTCCAAAATCACTGCAGATGGTGACTGCAGCCATGAAATTAAGGCACTTACTCCTTGGAAGAAAAGCTATGACAAACCTAGATGGCATATTAAAAAGCAGAGACATTACTTTGCCCACAAAGGTCCATCTAGTCAAAGCTATGGTTTTCCTAGTAGTCACATATGGATGTGAGAGTTGGACTATAAAGAAGGCTGAGCGCCGAAGAATTAATTAAGGCACTTACTCCTTGGAAGAAAAGCTATGACAAACCTAGACGGCATATTAAAAAGCAGAGACATTACTTTGCCCACAAAGGTCCGTCTAGTCAAAGCTATGGTTTTTCTAGTAGTCACATATGAATGTGAGAGTTGGACTATAAAGAAGGCTGAGTGCCGAAGAACTGATGCTTTGGAACTGTGGAGAAGACTCTTGAGAATCCCTTGGACTGCAAGGAGATCCAACCAGTGCATCCTAAAGGAAATCAGTCCTGACAATTTATTAGAAGGACTGATGCTGAAGCTGAAACCCCAATCCTTTGACCACCTGATGCAAAGAGCTGACTCACTGGAAAAGATCCTGACGCTGGGAAAGATTGAGGGCAGGAGGAAAAGGGGGAGACAGAGGATGAGATGAACTTGAACATGAGTTTGAGCAAGCTCCAGGAGCTGGTGATGGACAGGGAGGCCTGGCGTGCTGCAGTCCATGGGGTCGCAGAGTCAGACACGGCTGAGTGAGTGAGCTGGCGGAACTGATGGCTGAGTCCCTGTACTGTTCACCTGAAGCCATCACAACACTGTTTATCGACTCTACCCTAATACAAAATAAGAAGCTGAAAGAAACTACAAGCTATATGCTCTAAGGTAGGACCTCGTTTATCCAGCGCATTCAATATCCTGTGATAAAGCATCATGGTAGAACGCTAACGTTATACTCCGTGGTTAGAGATGGACACCTCCTCATGGCAGAGCCACGTTGCTGTACTGCAGAAAGCAACGCAATATTGTAAAGCAACTGTTGCTCAGTCACTAAGCTGTGTTTGACTCTTTGCAGCCCGCCAGGCTCCTCTGTCCATGGGATTCTCCAGGCAAGGATACTGGAGAGGGTTGCCGTGCCCTCCTCCAGGGGGTCTTCCTGATCCAGGAATTGGACCCGGGCCTCCTGCATTGCAGGCAGACTCTTTACTGTCTGAGACACCAGGGAATCCCCTATTCTTCAATTAAAAAAACCCAAAATGCTAAAAATATAACACGATTCGTCCCCATTCTGTTTCTAAGGCAATGCTGGAGCCTTGTCCTGACAGAGATTTGTAGATGATGGAAACAGACCCTTGACAAGCGGATGGTCAGCAGGGTCCAGATAAACACCAGAGGCTCAGCAGCCGCCCGTCTCAACATGGCCTGTCTTGTTTTTTCTTTGGGGAGAGTTTCTGAGTTCTCACTGTCTGCTTTGCTTTGTGGGTGACTTCACGAGAAACCCCCAACTCACTGACTCACTCATTTCTGTGCTCAGTGAGGCCAAGTGCTAGCTAAATACTTGAAGACTTCACTTTTCTGGAGAAGGAAATGGCCACTCACTCCAGGATTCTTGTTGGAGAATCCCATGGACAGAGGAACCTGGTGGGCTACAGTCCATGGGGTCGCAAAGAGTTAGACACGACGGACTGACTTCACTTTCACACACACACGCACATACACATATGTATATGTATATAAGCACCAACATGATTCTCCCAGAAGCCCCTAGTAGGGACTCAAGAAAGCCAAATTTTCCCTTTTGATCCGTAGAACTCAGAACACCTGTAAGGGCGACCCCACATGAATGAGTTTGGTGTCGTTATGAAGCATTAGTCACTCACTCGTGTCCGACTCTGTGTGACTCCATGGACTGTAGCCCGCCAGGCTCCCCTGTCCATGGGATTCTCCAGGCAAGGATACGGGACTGAATAGCCATTCCCTTCTCCAGGGGACTCTTCCCGGCCCAGGGATTGAACCTGCATCTCCTGCTCAGAAGGCAGGTTCTCTACTGTGTGAGCCACCAGCTGGTTATCGGCTTGGAATGAATGAGTAACAACACAGGGTCCCTGAATCTCATTTTCCTGTGGCCAAGATGAGGTGCCTATTTGTTGTTTCTCTCTGCAGGAGGAAAGAAAAAGAAAAAAAAAAAAAAACCCAATATAAGTCCCATGCAGCCGGCAGAGTTTGGCAGTGATGGCTTCATAGGAGGGCTGGGTGGCAATTACATGAGGCGAGCTCACATCCAAACTCTCTGCAGCAGGTGCATCCTGTCCTAGACCTGATGAGAAAGGAGTGGCCCCCCTCATCTCCCCATTCATTGGAATGTGCCTTTGAGTGGAAACAACTTCCCTTGGCACCCCACCCTCCACACACACACACACACACACACACACACACACACACACACACCCCAGCATGCATCTGCATCTCCGGTCTCATCCTGAATGCTCCTAATGCGATTCAATCTCCTTCTCCCGGCGGTACCATTAATATTTTAATTTAATCAGAATTTCTTGAACTCGCTTGCCATCCCAAGTAACCTAGTTACCTGTCAGCCTGCATCAGCTTGTCATATTAGAAGGAATTGTCCCCTGAATCTAATCTACTTTAAATGATTCCGGGGTGTGCATGTCTATAAATCATAGCGCGGCCGTGCTGACACGGGGAGGCGTGCGTGTGGGTAAACACGGCAGGCAGGTTCTGCACCATCCAGGGACGGGGCGGGGGACGGGGCCTTATCTCTTTCTCCTCGATTCTTTTTTGGCTTTTCATTCTGTTCCTGGGGTTCTCAAGCCAAGAATACCAAAGTGGTTTGCCAACCCATTTGCCAGTGGACCACCAGAGTTTTTGTCAGGACTGTCCACCGTGACCTGTCCATCTTGGGTGGCCCTACATAGCACGGCTTGTAGTGTCACTGACTTATGCAAGGCTGGAAAAGACCCTGATGCTGGGAAAGACTGAGGGCAGGAGGAGAAGGGGATGACAAGGATGAGATGGTTGGATGGCATCACCGACTCAACGGACATGACTTTGAGCAAACTCCGGGAGACGGTGAAGGACAGGAAAGCCTGGCACACTGCAGTCCATGGGGTCGCATGCAAAGAGTTGGACACAGCTGAGTAACTGAATAATACACTGATCCCTGAGCTCCAGGAGGAAAGAATGTTCTCTTTATATAGAAAAACACGATAAAGGTGAGTGCTGCATGGGGTGGCCCAGGTAGGATATGTTGATTTTCCATGATGAATTTGGGGACAACTGTCTAGCTTGGGAACACGGTGGCCCAGCCTCTGGGCTTCTTACGTGGCTCAGTGGTAAAGAATCCGCCTGCCAATGAAAGAGCTGTGTTTGATTACTATGCTGGGATGATCCCCCTGGAGCAAGAACTGGAAATCAACAGTATTCTACCCTGGAAAACCCCATGGACAGAGGAGACTGGTGGGCTGGACTTCATGGAGTGAAAAAGAGTCAAACACAAGTAAAATATGACAGAAACTAGGGGGTTCTGAGTGAAAATCTGACCAAAAGAAGGAGGATCTGAGGTTAAATTTGACAGAAATTAAAGGGTTATGAGTTAAATTCTGACAGAAAGAACAAGGTTCTGAGGGGGAAAAGACAGAAACTATGGGATTCTGAGGTAGAATCTGACAAAAACTAGGGGGTTCTGAGGTTAAAGTCAGACAGACTAGGGTGTTCTGAAGTGATATCTGACAGAAACTAGGGGATTCTGAGGTAAAATCTAACAGAAAGAGGAGGTTCTGAAGTAAAAGATGACAGACATAGGGGGCTCTTAGGTAAAATCTGAAAGTAACTAAGGGGTTCTGACGTAAAATTGGAAAGAAACTAGGGAGTCCTCAGGTAAAATCTGACAGAAAGAACAAGGTTCTAATGTAAAACATGAGAGAAACTATGGGATTCTGAGGTAAAATCTGACAGAAACTAGGGGATTTGGAGGTAAAATCTGACAGAAAGAGGTTTTGATGTAAAATCTGACAGAAATGAGGGATTCTGAGGTAAGATCTGAGAAGAAACTAGGAGGTTCTGAGGTAAAATTGATAAAAATTCAGGGGTTCCAAGGTAAAATATGACAGAAACTAGGAGGAGGTTCTTAAGAATATTTGACAGAAACTAGGGGTTCTGAGGTAAAATCTGACAGAAACCAAAGAGTTTAGAGGTAAAATCTGACAGAAATGAACATTCGGAATACTAAGGTCATGGCATCCGATCCCATCACTTCATGGCAAGTAGATGGGGAAACAGTGGAAACAGTGGCTGACTTTATTTTTCTGGGCTCCAAAATCACTGCAGATGGTGAATGCAGCCATAAAATTAAAAGACTGACTCCTTGGAAGGAAAGTTATGACCAACCTAGACAGCATATTAAAAAGCAGAGACATTACTTTGCCAACAAAGGTCTGGTTAGTCAAGGCTGTGGTTTTTCCAGTGGTCATGTATGGATGTGAGCGTTGGACTATAAAGAAAGCTGAGCGTTGAAGAATGGATGCTTTTGAACTGTGGTGTTGAAGACTCTCGAGAGTCCCTTCGACTGCAAGAAGATCCAACCAGACCCTCCTAAAGGAAATCAGTCCTGAATATTCATTGGAAGGACTGATGAAGCTGAAGCTCCAATACTTTGGTCATCTGATGTGAAGAGCTGACTCATTGGAAAAGACCCTGATGCTGGGTAAGACTGAAGGTGGGAGGAGAAGGGGATGACGGAGGATGAGATGCTTGAATGGCATCACCGACTTGATGGACATGAGTTTGAGTGAACTCCAGGAGTGGGTGATGGACAGGGAGGCCTGGCTGTGCTGCAGTCCATGGGGTCGCAAAGAGGTGGACACGACTGAGTGACTGAACTGAACTGAACTGATGGACAAAAAGAAGGTAGTTCTGAGGTATAATCTTGTTTCTGTCAGATTTTATCTCACAATGCCTTAGTTATCTCAGAACCTGTTTCATTATGTCACATTTCCTGGGGAACCTAGTTCTCCAAAATTTTCTATCAGAACTTCCTTCTCTGTTAGATACTACCTCACAGCCTTCTTCTTTCTGTCATTTTTACCTCACAACTTTGTTCTTTCTCTCATATTTGACCTCAGAATCTTTTTTTTCCCCAGATTTGACCTCACAGCCTTCAACTTTATGTCACATTTTGCCTCAGTACATCCAACTCTCAAAGTTTACCTCTGTACTTCATTATTTCTGTCAGATTTTTCCTCTGAATCTTCTACTTTGTTATTTTTCACCTCAGAACTGCTACTTTTTGTCAAATTTTACTTCCGAACCTCCATCTTTCTGTCATTTTTACCTCAGAATCTTATTTCTGTCAGATTGTACCTCAGTATCCTCTACTTTCTATCAGATTTTACCTGAGAACCCCCTTGTTTCTGTTAGATTTTACCGTAAAATCTCCAACTTTCTGTCGGACTTTGCCTCAAAACTCCTTTAGGTCTGGTTTTACCTAGAATCCACTAATATGTGTCAGATTTTACCTCAGAACCTCCTAGTTTCTGTCAGATTTTACCTCAGAACTCCTACTTTCTTTCAGATTTTACCTCAGACCCTCCTTCCTTCTGTCAGTTTTTATCTCAGAACCTCCTTCTTTCTTTTGGATTTTACCTCAGAATCCACTATTTTTTGTCCAATTTTACCTCAAAGCCTCCAAATTTGTGTCCCATTTTACTTCACAATCTGATAATTTCTGTCAGATGGTACCTCCAAACCTCTTTTTTTCCTGTCATTTTTACCTCAAAACCGCCTTCTTTCTGTCAGATTTTACCTCAGAACGTGTTTATTTTTTCAGATTTTCCAGCGAACCTCCTTCTTTCTGTCAGATTTTACCTCAGGTCCTCTTTTATTCTTCCTAGTAATACCTCAGAATCTCCCTCCTTCTTTCATTTGTATCTCAAAACTTCCGTCCTCTGTCAGATTTTACCTCAGAGCCTCCTTTTTTTCCTATCATATTTAACCTCAAATCCTCCTACTTTGTTTAGAAGTCTGTCAGACACACACCAAGACAGACTCGTAAAATTAGGCCCATTTTATATCTTCCCCCACTCGTTCTTCTAGCGTTCTTTCCAGCTCGGCAGACAGAAAATTTTTAAACCGGGTTTGCAGGAAGGAGTTCCATTAGTTCTTTCCCTTCCATTGCATTTTTGCAGTGATAACTCCATTTTTCAACTTTTCCAAGTTTAAGGGTAAACTGGACCATTTTTTTCCCAGTTTCACCCTTAGTTGAATTTCCACCTCACTTGGGGAAAATTATTTGCAGGGGTTTTTGTTTTTGTTTTTGCTGATACAGTTTTTAAAACCCACTTTTGCCTTGGTGGGTCCACGGTGCAAAGGGTAAGTCCATGGGTTCAAACTGGTATTTTTAGCAAGGTGCAAGACCAGAAGAATTAAGCGTGTGTACGTGGCAGCAAGAGCACCTGATCATTTCCTCTGGGTGTGTATTATTGGCTCATCCTAGAATGAAGACAATGGCACCCACTCCAGTCCTCTTGCCTGGTGAATCCCATGGACAGGGGAGCCTGGTGGGCTGCAGTCCATGGGGTCGAGAAGAGCCAGACACAACTGAGCGACTTCCCTTTCACTTTTCCCGTTCATGCGTTGGAGAAGGAAATGGCAACCCACTCCAGCGTTCTTGCCTGGAGAATCCCAGGGACGGGGGAGCCTGGTGGGCTGCCGTCTCTGGGGTCGCACAGAGTCGGACACGCCTGAAGCGATTTAGCAGCAGCAGCAGCAGAATGAAGTGACGTGGTGCTATAGTAGATAATTAACGTGAGTTTTACCATTTCCCTTTCAAAACCTGGGTCAACCCCTGAACATACTGTAAAACAGTCAGGTACCCACCAGGAACTGAAGCTCTCCAGGCATGGATGTCATGCTGTGCTCCAGACCTGCACAATTTCCACAGGTCTGCACAGCATCCCTGGGAGAGTCATTTGGAAAACTGAGAAGTCCTCTCCTCTCTGTGGATTGTGTTAAAAACCAGCTTCTTCTCTGGGGGTGCCATGGAGGACCTCGCAGAACTTAACCTTTCTTCTCTCTCCAGGCTTCTTGTGTTTATGAAGCCACACAGAAGATGAGGAGCAGAAAGTGCCACAGATTGGTGTATGTATATTTATCATCATGCAGATATGTTTCCTGGAGAAGGAAATGGCAACCCACTCCATATTCTTGCCTGGGAGATTCCATGCACTGAGAAGCCTAGAGGACTGCAGTCCGTGGGATCACAAAGACTTAGAGGCTAAACAACAGCAGCATATATATTTATCATCCAAAATCCAGATGACTGCAGCCATGAAACTAAAAGCCACCTGCTCCTTGGAAGAAAAGCTATGACAAACTTAGGCAGTGTGTTAAAAAGCAGAGACATCACTTTGGCAACGAAGGTCCATCTAGCCAAAGCTATGCTGTTTCCAGGAGTCATGTATGAATGGCAGAGTTGGGCCATAAAGAAAGCTGAGCACCAAAGAACTGACTTTTGAACTGTGGTGTTGGAGACTTTTCAGAGCCCCTTGGACTGCAAGGAGATCCGACCAGTCCCTCCTAAAGGAAATCAGCCCTGAATAGTCGTCGGAAGGACTGATGCTGAAGCTGAAACTCCAATCCTTTGGCCACCTGATGTGAAGAGCTGACTCATTTGAAGAGACCCTTATGATGGGAAAGATTGAAGGCAGGAGGAGAAGGGGACGACAGAGGATGAGATGGCTGGGTGGCATCAGCGGCTTGATGGACATGAGTTTGGGTGGACTCGGGGAGCTGGTGATGGACAGGGAAGCCTGGTGGGCTGCAGTCAGTGGGGTCGCAAAGAGTTGGACACAAGTGAGCGACTGAAGAACAGCATTTATGACCAGAGGCGGCTTGATCCCACAAGACGACTGGGTTGTAAACGTCCAAGGTGGCTCGTGGAAAAAGCGCGTTTCTTCGTGCAGGGGCTGGCACGTGCATAAGACCACCAGGACTCCATTCTGATGCTGACGACCTGTTTCCTGGGTATGAGTAGGTGGTCAATTCGGCACATAGGACTCCAGGAGTCCGAGACAAAACCCAATACATAAATTATTTGCAAGCTCAAGTACCAGCAATTTTTCTTTTTATGAGCCTGTAACAATGTCCCCAGGGATGTGTGTATGAATTTCTGGAGATCATTGCATTTTCATAGCCTTGGCAGAGGCCAGAAGGTGCTGCTTTCGATTTGGAACGTCTCCACTCATAACTAAGAGTCATTTGGGTGGTTGTTTTTTTTTTTTAATGTCTGATTTTTTTTTTTTTTTTGCATGAAATATGGATAGCCTAATCCGTGCTGAGAAGTCTTCAAGGGGGCTTTTTTGGGAATGAAAATTAGACTCTGGTGCTTTCAGAAAGATGTTGGGTGCCAGAGTCTGCTATCAAAGCTTCAAGCATCAGTGTGTTCCCGTCTGTCTGCTGATTCCTGACGACGGGTTTGCAGAACTCAGATGTGCTGGGGGTTGAGGGAGATGTTTCCGGAACAAGGAGGGTGAGCCAGGCTGCAGGTAAGAACCCAGGGCGGGACAGCCGGAACGCTGCCTGCTGGCTTCACAGGGCGGTTGCTGTTTGCAGTATCACTGATGGGAAAACTGACCAAGCGCAGAAGGGGAACCCTGTCCCCTCTGGCAGGAGGTGTCCCCCAGGTCCCGGGCACTGATTTCTGAATACTGAAGGTGGCCGTATGGGAGGAAGTGGCTGCTGAGAACGAGGGCCCCAGTCTCGGAAATCTCATGCTCAAGACGCGTAGCTGCTGTGTTTCTCGAGGCCGCCGTGAAAACCAGTGTCACAAACCAGGGGAATTAAGCAAAAGAATTCCATCCTCCCTTCACCCTTGGGGGGCTTCCATGGTGGCTCCGTGGTTAAGAATCTTCCTGCAGTGCAGGAGACCTGGGTTCGATCTCCGGGTCAGGAAGATCCCCTGGAGGAAATGACAACCCACGCCAGTATTCCAGGCTGGGGAATTCCCTGGACAGAGGAGCCTGGTGGGTTACAGTCCATGGGGCCACCAAGAGTCGGACATGATTTAGCAGCTAAACCCCCACTGGGATATAACGGAAAGCAGTGTATAATGCGTGCCATCCATACGTCTGCCATCACCCGTGTGTGACGCGCGTGTGCACATCTGTAGAGACCCACACGATGGAGACACACAGTGAAGAAGCGAAATAAGGAAGCTCTCACCATCTCCAGAAACCAGAGCACCGCTGAGGTTAGTTCAGGAGACGCGGATCCAGAAGAGGCACGTGGGACCCCCTCTCCCTGAGGCTGCTGGAGCCAATCCACTTCTCAACACGCGCAACACGAGAGGTCGTAAGCAAACACCGCTGGGCCATGCGCTGGGATTTCCGCACCTCTGTGCTCAGGCGCTCAGGCGTGTCGGCTCTGTGGGACCCCATGCACTCTGGCCCACCAGGCTCCTCTGTCCACAGGATTCTCCGGGCAAGAACACTGCAGCGGGCAGCCATGTCTTCTCCAGGGCATCTTCCCAGCCCAGGGATCAAACCCAGAGCAGTGGGGTACTACCGTCCCTAAGCGTCTTCTGCACCTCGGCCAAGCTGCCTGGACGGAGGACAAGAAACGAGATTTCGAGCAGCTGAGTAGCAAATACGGCGTGTGTGCACTCCTGCACGCTACCCCATCTTTCTCTCGATCGCAAAGGAGAGACACAGACATGGAGGAGAAGGCGCAGGAAGTGACGGGAGGGAGGCGGCCGCCAGCCCGGGGACGGACGCCTGGGCCTGCACAAGCCAGAAGAGGCGGAAGGGGCCTCCCCTGGAGCCTCTGCAGGGAGCGCAGCCCTGGGAGCCCCTGACCTCAGACGCTGGTCTCCAGGCCTTGGAGGGAGATGGCTGGAGGTGGACTTCAGCGCCCCGTTTCGGGGTGTTCTGTTCCGGCCGCCCACCTACCACAGAGCGTGCGTCTTGGTGCCCCACAGGAGATGGAAACCCTGCCTCCTCGCCCTGCCAGCTGAAGGACCAGACGCCCCTCCCCGGAGCCCCTCAGGGATGACGAGCATCTTGCTAAGAACCGAGGCACTTCCAAAACGCGCCAACACCTCGGCCGCGCCAAGGAGACAAACCACACGTGTTCCGCTACTTACGTGAGCACCAGCAGATGAGAAATAAAATTGCACAGACACACAGGTCACACCCCTTCTTCACAGAGGCTTGGACCGTCTGCCCTGCGAAAGCAAACGGGTCTGCGCTCACACGGTCCCAAACTATTTTACTGTCTTTTTCATGTCAAACGTAAGACATTAGAAAAAAAAAAAAAATGCAGGTCTTGAAGCAACAGAACACAGAATATAAACCCCGAGAGGAACTCGGAGCAACATGTTTCCACCAGCCGCAAAGCACGTCCGTGACATCAGGGAGCACCCGTCGCCTCGTGCGCCTTCTGGGGCGGCCAGGCAGGTGGAGGAATTGGAGCTTTTTTCCTAAAAGCCACGCGAACCACGGCACTGGGAGGTGATTAACAAGCACAGACAGGATCTCACTGGTGTTCTAGAGAATTCTCACGAAGGAGAGGAGAACAGCTTGCAGGAAAGCACCAAGAGCAGAGCGGTCCTCCAGGAGGAGGTCTTTGCTGCAAACCCATGGGAACACAAATTAATACTTGAAGGAAAAGTGTTTCTCTGCTCAGAGCTCTTTTGACACCCAAAGCGTAGGTTTTCCACACAGAACAATCTTCTGGTTCCAGGGACGGGGGAGCCTGGTGGGCTGCCGTCTGTGGGGTCGCACAGAGTCGGACACGCCTGAAGCAACGCAGCAGCAGCAGCAGCAGAGTGAAGTGACGTGGTGCTATAGTGGATAATTAACGTGAGTTTTATTGTTTGCCTTTCGAAACCTGGGTCAACCCCTGAACATACTGTAACACAGTCAGGCACCCACCAGGAACTGAAGCTCTACAGGCATGGATGTCATGCTGTGCTCCAGACCTGCACCGTTTCCGCAGGTCTGCACAGCATCCCTGGGAGAGTCATTTGGAGAACTGAGAAGTCCTCTCCTCTCTGTGGATTGTGTTACAAACCAGCTTCTTCTCTGGGGGTGCCATGGAGGACCTCGCAGAACTTAACCTTTCCTCTCTCCAGGCTTCTTGTGTTTAGGAAGCCACACAGAAGATGAGAAGCAGAAAATGCCACAGATTGGTGTATATATATTTATCATCATGCAGATATGTTTCCTGGAGAAGGAAATGGCAACCCACTCCATATTCTTGCCTGGGAGATTCCACGCACCGAGAAGCCTAGAGGACTGCAGTCCGTGGGATCACAAAGACTTAGAGAGTAGACAACAGCAACATATATATTTATCATCCAAAATCCAGATGACTGCAGCCATGAAATTAAAAGCCACCTGCTCCTTGGAAGAAAAGCTATCACAAACCTAGGCACTGTGTTAAAAAGCAGAGACGTCACTTTGGCAACAAAGGTCCATCTAGCCAAAGCTATGCTGTTTCCAGGAGTCATGTATGAATGGCAGAGTTGGGCCATAAAGAAAGCTGAGCACCAAAGAACTGACTTTTGAACTGTGGTGTTGGAGACTTTTGAGAGCCCCTTGGACTGCAAGGAGATCCGACCAGTCCCTCCTAAAGGAAATCAGCCCTGAATAGTCGTCAGAAGGACTGATGCTTAAGCTGAAACTCCAATCCTTTGGCCACCTGATGTGAAGAGCTGACTCATTTGAAGAGACCCTTATGATGGGAAAGATTGAGGGCAGGAGGAGAAGGGAACGACAGAGGATGAGATGGTTGGGTGGCGTCAGCGGCTCGATGGACATGAGTTTGGGTGGACTCGGGGAGTTGGTGATGGACAGGGAAGCCTGGTGGGCTGCAGTCAGTGGGGTCGCAAAGAGTTGGACACGAGTGAGCAACTGAAGAACAGCATTTATGACCAGAGGCGGCTTGATCCCACAAGACGACTGGGTTGTAAACGTCCAAGGTGGCTCGTGGAAAAAGCGCGTTTCTTCGTGCAGGGGCTGGCACGTGCATAAGACCACCAGGACTCCATTCTGATGCTGACGACCTGTTTCCTGGGTATGAGTAGGTGGTCAGTTCGGCACATAGGACTCCAGGCGTCCGAGACAAAACCCAATACATAAATTATTTGCAAGCTCAAGTACCAGCAATTTTTCTTTTTATGAGCCTGTAACAATGTCCCCAGGGATGCGTGTATGAATTTCTGGAGATCATTGCATTTTCATAGCCTTGGCAGAGGCCAGAAGGTGCTGCTTTCGATTTGGAACGTCTCCACTCATAACTAAGAGTCATTTGGGTGGTTGTTTTTTTTTTTTAATGTCTGATTTTTTTTTTTTTTTTGCATGAAATATGGATAGCCTAATCCGTGCTGAGAAGTCTTCAAGGGGGCTTTTTTGGGAATGAAAATTAGACTCTGGTGCTTTCAGAAAGATGTTGGGTGCCAGAGTCTGCTATCAAAGCTTCAAGCATCTGTGTGTTCCCGTCTGTCTGCTGATTCCTGACGACGGGTTTGCAGAACTCAGATGCGCCGGGGGTTGAGGGAGATGTATTCCAGAACGAGGAGGGTGAGCCAGGCTGCAGGTAAGAACCCAGGGCGGGGCAGCCGGAACGCTGCCTGCTGTCTTCACAGGGCGCTTGTTGTTTGCAGTGTCACTGATGGGAAAACTGACCAGGCGCAGAAGGGGAACCCTGTCCCCTCTGGCAGGAGGTGTCCCCCAGGTCCCGGGCACTGATTTCTGAATACTGAAGGTGGCCGTATGGGAGGAAGTGGCCGCGGAGAATGAGGGCCCCAGTCTCGGAAATCTCATGCTCGAGACGCGTAGCTGCTGTTTCTTGAGGCTGCCGTGAAAACCAGTGTCACAAACCAGGGGAATTGAGCAAAAGAATTCCATCCTCCCTTCACCCTTGGGGGGCTTCCGTGGTGGCTCCGTGGTTAAGAATCTCCCTGCAGTGCAGGAGACCTGGGTTCGATCTCCGGGTCGGGAAGATCCCCTGGAGGAAATGACAACCCACGCCAGTATTCCAGGCTGGGGAATTCCCTGGACAGAGGAGTCTGGTGGGTTAGAGTCCATGGGGCCAGCAAGAGTCGGACATGATTTAGCAGCTAAACCCCCACCGGGATATAACGGAAAGCAGTGTATAATGCGTGCCATCCATACGTCTGCCATCACCCGTGTGTGACGCATCTGTAGAGACCCATACGATGGAGACACACAGCGAAGAAGCGAAATAAGGAAGCTCTCACCATCTCCAGAAACCAGAGCACCGCTGAGGTTAGTTCAGGAGACACGGACCCAGAAGAGGCACGTGGGACCCCCCTCTCCCTGAGGCTGCTGGAGCCAATCCACTTCTCAACACGCGCAACACGAGAGGTCGTGAGCAAACACCACTGGGCCATGCACCTCTGTGCTCAGGCGCTCAGGCGTGTCGGCTTTGTGGGACCCCATGCACTCTGGCCCACCAGGCTCCTCTGTCCACAGGATTCTCCGGGCAAGAACACTGCAGCGGGCAGCCATGTCTTCTCCAGGGCATCTTCCCAGCCCAGGGATCAAACCCAGAGCAGTGGGGTACTACCGTCCCTAAGCGTCTTCTGCACCTCGGCCAGGCTGCCTGGACGGAGGACAAGAAACGAGATTTCGAGCAGCTGAGTAGCAAATACGGCGTGTGTGCACTCCTGCACGCTACCCCATCTTTCTCTCGATCGCAAAGGAGAGACACAGACATGGAGGAGAAGGCGCAGGAAGTGACGGGAGGGAGGCGGCCGCCAGCCCGGGGACGGACGCCTGGGCCTGCACAAGCCAGAAGAGGCGGAAGGGGCCTCCCCTGGAGCCTCTGCAGGGAGCGCAGCCCTGGGAGCCCCTGACCTCAGACGCTGGTCTCCAGGCCTTGGAGGGAGATGGCTGGAGGTGGACTTCAGCGCCCCGTTTCGGGGTGTTCTGTTCCGGCCGCCCACCTACCACAGAGCGTGCGTCTTGGTGCCCCACAGGAGATGGAAACCCTGCCTCCTCGCCCTGCCAGCTGAAGGACCAGACGCCCCTCCCCGGAGCCCCTCAGGGATGACGAGCATCTTGCTAAGAACCGAGGCACTTCCAAAACGCGCCAACACCTCGGCCGCGCCAAGGAGACAAACCACACGTGTTCCGCTACTTACGTGAGCACCAGCAGATGAGAAATAAAATTGCACAGACACACAGGTCACACCCCTTCTTCACAGAGGCTTGGACCGTCTGCCCTGCGAAAGCAAACGGGTCTGCGCTCACACGGTCCCAAACTATTTTACTGTCTTTTCTATGTCAAACGTAAGACATTAGAAAAAAAAAAAAAATGCAGGTCTTGAAGCAACAGAACACAGAATATAAACCCCGAGAGGAACTCGGAGCAACATGTTTCCACCAGCCGCAAAGCACGTCCGTGACATCAGGGAGCACCCGTCGCCTCGTGCGCCTTCTGGGGCGGCCAGGCAGGTGGAGGAATTGGAGCTTTTTTCCTAAAAGCCACGCGAACCACGGCACTGGGAGGTGATTAACAAGCACAGACAGGATCTCACTGGTGTTCTAGAGAATTCTCACGAAGGAGAGGAGAACAGCTTGCAGGAAAGCACCAAGAGCAGAGCGGTCCTCCAGGAGGAGGTCTTTGCTGCAAACCCATGGGAACACAAATTAATACTTGAAGGAAAAGTGTTTCTCTGCTCAGAGCTCTTTTGACACCCAAAGCGTAGGTTTTCCACACAGAACAATCTTCTGGTACTCCTCAGACACTTGCTGGGCGCCCTACCATTCAGGGCAACCCTGATGGGACCTGACTTAGTGAAGACCCCACTGCGGTAAAGGGCCCAGTCCCCCGGGACGCCCCCAGTCCAATCGCAAGGAGTGGGTCCCCAGATCACTCGCTTAAGAAGCGAAATAAGGAAGCTCTCACCATCTCCAGAAACCAGAGCACCGCTGAGGTTAGTTCAGGAGACACGGACCCAGAAGAGGCACGTGGGACCCCCCTCTCCCTGAGGCTGCTGGAGCCAATCCACTTCTCAACACGCGCAACACGAGAGGTCGTGAGCAAACACCACTGGGCCATGCACCTCTGTGCTCAGGCGCTCAGGCGTGTCGGCTTTGTGGGACCCCATGCACTCTGGCCCACCAGGCTCCTCTGTCCACAGGATTCTCCGGGCAAGAACACTGCAGCGGGCAGCCATGTCTTCTCCAGGGCATCTTCCCAGCCCAGGGATCAAACCCAGAGCAGTGGGGTACTACCGTCCCTAAGCGTCTTCTGCACCTCGGCCAGGCTGCCTGGACGGAGGACAAGAAACGAGATTTCGAGCAGCTGAGTAGCAAATACGGCGTGTGTGCACTCCTGCACGCTACCCCATCTTTCTCTCGATCGCAAAGGAGAGACACAGACATGGAGGAGAAGGCGCAGGAAGTGACGGGAGGGAGGCGGCCGCCAGCCCGGGGACGGACGCCTGGGCCTGCACAAGCCAGAAGAGGCGGAAGGGGCCTCCCCTGGAGCCTCTGCAGGGAGCGCAGCCCTGGGAGCCCCTGACCTCAGACGCTGGTCTCCAGGCCTTGGAGGGAGATGGCTGGAGGTGGACTTCAGCGCCCCGTTTCGGGGTGTTCTGTTCCGGCCGCCCACCTACCACAGAGCGTGCGTCTTGGTGCCCCACAGGAGATGGAAACCCTGCCTCCTCGCCCTGCCAGCTGAAGGACCAGACGCCCCTCCCCGGAGCCCCTCAGGGATGACGAGCATCTTGCTAAGAACCGAGGCACTTCCAAAACGCGCCAACACCTCGGCCGCGCCAAGGAGACAAACCACACGTGTTCCGCTACTTACGTGAGCACCAGCAGATGAGAAATAAAATTGCACAGACACACAGGTCACACCCCTTCTTCACAGAGGCTTGGACCGTCTGCCCTGCGAAAGCAAACGGGTCTGCGCTCACACGGTCCCAAACTATTTTACTGTCTTTTCTATGTCAAACGTAAGACATTAGAAAAAAAAAAAAAATGCAGGTCTTGAAGCAACAGAACACAGAATATAAACCCCGAGAGGAACTCGGAGCAACATGTTTCCACCAGCCGCAAAGCACGTCCGTGACATCAGGGAGCACCCGTCGCCTCGTGCGCCTTCTGGGGCGGCCAGGCAGGTGGAGGAATTGGAGCTTTTTTCCTAAAAGCCACGCGAACCACGGCACTGGGAGGTGATTAACAAGCACAGACAGGATCTCACTGGTGTTCTAGAGAATTCTCACGAAGGAGAGGAGAACAGCTTGCAGGAAAGCACCAAGAGCAGAGCGGTCCTCCAGGAGGAGGTCTTTGCTGCAAACCCATGGGAACACAAATTAATACTTGAAGGAAAAGTGTTTCTCTGCTCAGAGCTCTTTTGACACCCAAAGCGTAGGTTTTCCACACAGAACAATCTTCTGGTACTCCTCAGACACTTGCTGGGCGCCCTACCATTCAGGGCAACCCTGATGGGACCTGACTTAGTGAAGACCCCACTGCGGTAAAGGGCCCAGTCCCCCGGGACGCCCCCAGTCCAATCGCAAGGAGTGGGTCCCCAGATCACTCGCTTCTGTCCAACGTGGCTACAACCATAGGGTCCCCACGACTCTCTTCCTCATAGAACTTAGGGAACCCCTGACTTACTGTTTATCCTCAAGGGATGAACAGCCACAGGAAGAGATGAAGGCTGAGATCCGGGAGGGTCCCCAGTGCAGCAGCTTCTTTCTCCGAGGAGTCTGGGGGCAACACGCTCCCAGCTTGTGGGTGGGTTCCCCAACCCTTGAAGCTCCCTGAACCGTGGAGCTTCCACTAGGTAAGACTGAGTAAATTCCTGGCCGGCTGTAGCAACTCAATCCATGGCCCCTCTGCCCTCCATGGAGGCTGGAGGTGGGATGAAAAGGGCCAACCCTCTAAGCACGTGATTCGTTCCTCCGGCAACCAGCCCCCACTGCCCAGAGCCGCTTCATTAGCATAAGCCCAGGTGCGGCTGGGCTTGTTCTGAGTAACCAAAGATGCTGTCTCACCTGCATCACTCAGCAAGTTCCTGCGGCTTCCCTGGTGGCCCAGCGGTTAGCACCCCATGCTTCCACTATCTTGGGCACAGGTTCCATCCCTGGTTGGGGAACTATGATCCCCATATGCTGCTTTGTGAGGCCAAAAAAAGAAAGAGAAAGATGTTGAACTGATGGACTCGTCATTCACTCAAACCAATTGCAGTGGAGGGGGAAAAACTTTCCTANCGGCTTCCCTGGTGGCCCAGCGGTTAGCACCCCATGCTTCCACTATCTTGGGCACAGGTTCCATCCCTGGTTGGGGAACTATGATCCCCATATGCTGCTTTGTGAGGCCAAAAAAAGAAAGAGAAAGATGTTGAACTGATGGACTCGTCATTCACTCAAACCAATTGCAGTGGAGGGGGAAAAACTTTCCTATATCCTCCTATGTTCTGACCTGAGGGCTGCAAATTAAAGTGACAAAAAGCTTAATTGGAGAAAAAACTCATTTCTGATGTATATAAGGTCTTCCAGAAAAGAAGGCTTTTAACCTCAAGAATATCTGGCCTCAGGGGCTTCTATACCATTTAAAGAAATGGTGATCAATTGGAAGCGGCAAGACTCAGGAAATGGAGTTTGGGGGCTTCTAGGAAGGTACATTATGGGAAATTATATATATTGACTGATAGGAGAAGACAGTGGCACCCCACTCCAGTACTCTTGCCTGGAAAATCCCATGGACGGAGGAACCTGGTAGGCTGCAGTCCATGGGGTCCCTAGGAGTCGGACACGGCTAAGCAACTTCACTTTCACTTTCGTGCATTGGAGAAGGAAATGGCAACCCACTCCAGTGTTCTTGCCTGGAGAATCCCAGGGATGGGGGAGCCTGGTGGGCTGCCGCCTATGGGGTCTCACAGAGTTGGACACGACTGAAGCGACTTAGCAGCAGCAGCAGCAGCAGCAATGACTGCTAAGGGTAAGTCCTAAAGGAACTCATTCCTGGAAGGACTGATGCTGAAGCTGAAGCTCCAATCCTCTGGCCACCTGATGTGAAGAACTGACTCCGTGGAAAAGACCCTGATGCTGGGAAAGATCGAAGGCGCAAGGAGAAGGGGACGACAGAGGATGAGATGGTTGGATGGCTTCACCGACCTGATGGACGTGAGTTCGAGTGAACTCCGGGAG
>SJYX01017835.1:412457-431432 GCA_006410675.1 Oreotragus oreotragus
AGTCCTACATTTTCTTTCATTTCTGTCAAAATCAATCAAGTTGTACGAAACAGAACGTAATCTCTTAGAAAGAGAAAGCGAATTTCCAGCGAAATAAGCCTCCTCTACATGGTAACACGCACATATTTAAGAGGTGTCTGTTTTAGTTTTTTTAATCATGCCTAATTAGTTTCTTTCTTTCTTTTTTTTTTAATCACGCACACAACGAAGGCTCTTGCCTGCATAATTTATGACATAGAGGGGCTGGTGTCAGAAATCAAATGTTGTAAATTAAAAATAACAAGTTTGAGGCGAGTGATTCAATTAAAACCCGCGAAAACATTGGATTATGCATAATTGAGAGGTTGTACGCGGGCCTGCGTGTCACGCTTGTCAGTTTGGATGGAAAGATTGGATTGGGGATGTCAGGGGTGTTTAAATCAAGTTGGTTAAAAAAAATGGGAAAACAAAGATGATATTTATTATTAACTTCCAGTTTCAAAAATGACACCAAGAGGTCTTTAAACTGAATGCTTACACGGGCAGCCTTTATTTCGAGGGTAAACTTTCAACACGTCAGCCATCAGCTGGTTGAGTGCATACTTCCGACTGGGGGGGCCTTGAGCATATAGGCAGGACCTCTCCGCACAGACTGTAAGAAAACCGCAGAATCCTCCATCATCCGTTCAGCCCCACCTGTGCCGTTTCTCTGAATAATGAAGCTGTCTCTAAATACTCTTTTCCAAAAACTCGTATGCAGGGTCTTGGCAGAAACTTAACGACGGTCTGGATCACGGGGCAATTTCCCAACCTGGAAGAGTCAACTCGATCGATCACAACTTGAAAAAAAAAAAAAAAAACAGGGAGAAAGTTCTGCAGGAGGACAGATTCTCGGAAGATGGGACGATCAGCGTTGGGGGCGTCGCTGTGAAGAATGGGTCGTGGGTGCCAAGGGAGATGGGAAGGCAGGAATTGGTTCCCATCAAAGGTGGTCTGGAGGGGCTAGTGGGAAAGAATCTGCCTTCACTGCGGGAGACACAGGCGACCTGGCTTCGATCCCTGGGTCTGGAAGACCCCCTGGAGGAGGGCATGGCAACCCACTCTGGTATCCTTGCCTGGAGAATCCCATGGATGGAGGAGCCTGGCGGGCTACAGTCCACGGGGTCGCAAAGAGTCGGATACGACTGAGCGACTGAGCACGCACGGTTCTTAAGTGCCTGGTGCAGGTCAGTTCAGTTCAGGTGCTCAGTTGCGTCCGACTCTTTGCAATCCCATGAATTGCAGCACACCAGGCCGCCCTGTCCATCACCAGCTCCCAGAGTCCACCCAAACTCATGTCCATTGAGTCGGTGATGCCATCCAGCCATTTCATCCTCGGTCGTCCCCTCCTCCTGCCCCCAGTCCCTCCCAGCTTCAGAGTCTTTTCCAATGAGTCAACTCTTCGCATGAGGTGGCCAAAGTACTGGAGTTTCAGCTTTAGCATCATTCCTTCCAAAGAAATCCCAGGGTTGATCTCCTTCAGAATGGACTGGTTGGATCTCCTTGCAGTCCAAGGGACTCTCAAGAGTCTTCTCCAACACCACAGTTCAAAAGCATCGATTCTTCGGCGCTCAGCTTTCTTCACAGTCCAACTTTCACATCCATACATGACCACAGGAAAAACCATAGCCTTGACTAGGCGGACCTTAGTCGGCAAAGTAATGTCTCTGCTTTTGAATATACTATCCAGGTTGGTCATAACTTTTCTTCCAAGGAGTAAGCGTCTTTTAATTTCATGGCTGCAGTCACCATCTGCAGTGATTTTGGAGCCCAAAAAAATAAAGTCTGACACTGTTTCCACTGTTTCCCCATCTATTTCCCATGAAGTGATGGGACCGGATGCCATGATCTTCGTTTTCTGAATGTTGAGCTTTAAGCCAACTTTTTCGCTCTCCTCCTTCACTTTCATCAAGAGGCTTTTTAGCTCCTCCTCACTTTCTGCCATAAGGGTGGTGTCATCAGCATATCTGAGGTTATTGATATTTCTCCCGGCAATCTTGATTCCAGCTTGTGTTTCTTCCAGTCCAGCGTTTCTCATGATGTACTCTGCATATAAGTTAAATAAGCAGGGAGACAATATACAGCCTTGACGTACTCCTTTTCCTATTTGGAACCAGTCTGTTGTTCCATGTCCAGTTCTAACTGTTGCTTCCTGACCTGCATACAGATTTCTCAAGAGGCAGGTTAGGTGGTCTGGTATTCCCATCTCTTTCAGAATTTTCCACAGTTTATTGTGATCCACACAGTCAAAGGCTTTGGCATAGTCAATAAAGCAGAAATAGATGTTTTTCTGGAACTCTCTTGCTTTTTCCATGATCCAGCGGATGTTGGCAATTTGATCTCTGGTTCCTCTGCCTGTTCTAAAACCAGCTTGAACATCAGGGAGTTCACGGTTCACATATTGCTGAAGCCTGGCTTGGAGAATTTTGAGCATTACTTTACTAGCGTGTGAGATGAGTGCAATTGTGCGGTAGTTTGAGCATTCTTTGGCATTGCCTTTCTTTGGAATTGGAATGAAAACTGACCTTTTCCAGTCCTGTGGCCACTGCTGAGTTTTCCAAATTTGCTGGCATATTGAGTGCAGCACTTTCACAGCATCATCTTCCAGGATTTGAAACAGCTCAACGGGAATTCCATCACCTCCACTAGCTTTGTTCTTAGTGATGCTTTCTAAGGCCCACTTGACTTCACATTCCAAGATGTCTGGCTCTAGATTAGTGATCACATCCTCATGATTATCTGGGTCGTGAAGATCTTTTCTGTACAGTTCTTCTGTGTATTCTTGCCACCTCTTCTTAATATCTTCTGCTTCTGTTAGGTCCATACCATTTCTATCCTTTATCGAGCCCATCTTTGCATGAAATGTTCCCTTGGTATCTCCAATTCTCTTGAAGAGATCTCTAGTCTTTCCCATTCTGTTGTTTTCCTCTATCTCTTTGCATTGATTGCTGAAGAAGGCTTTCTTATCTCTTCTTGCTATTCTTTGGAACTCTGCATTCAGATGCTTATATCTTTTCTTTTCTCCTTTGCTTTTCGCCTCTCTTCTTTTCAGTGCTATTTGTAAGGCTTCTCCAGACAGCCATTTTGCTTTTTTGCATTTCTTTTCCATGGGGATGGTCTTGATCCCTGTCTCCTGTACAATGTCACGAACCTCATTCCATAGTTCATCAGGAACTCTGTCTATCAGATCTAGGCCCTTAAATCTATTTCTCACTTCCACTGTATAATCATAAGGGATTTGATTTAGGTCATACCTGAATGGTCTAGCGGTTTTCCCTACTTTCTTCAATTTAAGTCTGAATTTGGAAATAAGGAGTTCATGATCTGAGCCACAGTCAGCTCCTGGTCTTGTTTTTGTTGACTGTATAGAGCTTCTCCATCTTTGGCTGCAAAGAATATAATCAATCTGATTTCGGTGTTGACCATCTGGTGATGTCCATGTGTAGAGTCTTCTCTTGTGTTGCTGGAAGAGGGTGTTTGCTATGACCAGTGCATTTTCTTGGCAAAACTCTATTAGTCTTTGCCCTGCTTCATTCCGCATTCCAAGGCCAAATTTGCCTGTTACTCCAGGTGTTTCTTGACTTCCTACTTTAGCATTCCAGTCCCCTATAATGAAAAGGACATCTTTTTTGGGTGTTAGTTCTACAAGGTCTTGTAGGTCTTCATAAAACCGTTCAACTTCAGCTTCTTCAGCATTACTGGTTGGGGCATAGACTTGGATAACTGTGATATTGAATGGTTTGCCTTGGAAACGAACAGAGATCATTCTGTCGTTTTTGAGATTGCATCCAAGTACTGCATTTCGGACTCTTTTGTTGACCATGATGGCTACTCCATTTCTTCTGAGGGATTCCTGCCCGCAGTAGTAGATATAATGGTCATCTGAGTTAAATTCACCCATTCCAGTCCATTTTAGTTCGCTGATTCCTAGAATGTCGACGTTCACCCTTGCCATCTCTTGTTTGACCACTTCCAATTTGCCTTGATTCATGGACCTGACATTCCAGGTTCCTATGCAATATTGTTCTTTACAGCATCGGATCTTGCTTCTATCACCAGTCACATGCACAACTGGGTATTGTTTTTGCTTTGGCTCCATCCCTTCATTCTTTCTGGAGTTATTTCTCCACTGATCTCCAGTAGCATATTGGGCACCTAACGACCTGGGGAGATTCTCTTTTGATATCCTATCATTTTGCCTTTTCATACTGTTCATGGGGTTCTCAAGGCAAGAATACTGAAGTGGCTTGCCATTCCCTTCTCCTACGGACCACGTTCTGTCAGACCTCTCCACCATGACCCGCCCGCCTTGGGTGGTCCCACCAGGCATGGCTTAGTTTCATTGAGTTAGACAAGGCTGTGGTCCCTGTGATTAGACTGACTAGTTTTCTGCGAGTATGGTTTCAGTGTGTCTGCCCTCTGATGCCTCTTGCGACACCTACCGTCTTACTTGGGTTTCTCTTACCTTGGACGTGGGGTATCTCTTCACAGCTGCTCCAGCAAAGCACTTGGTAGAATATAAAAAGTAAAGCCTTTGGGATCTAGAATCCTTTGTGTGAATGGGTTTTCTCACTGCAGAGTCCAGATGGCCCTGATCAGATCGTGACTATTTCAGGGCAGGTTCTCAGCGGGACTTCCAAGTGGGTGGATTCTGTGTTCCTGCAAGTGTCTGTGTTTCTGGGATGGGACTGGCGGATAACAGTTGATGGGAAGCACCGTCTTCAGGGGGTGAAACCTCAGACGGAGGCTCAGCTTGCCCAACCTTGGTTGGGTTCACGAGGATGGAGCGCATGGAACGCTTGAGGCTGTCGCCAACTCTCATATAATGAACCCAAGCTTCAGGGAGACTCCAGGTGAGGAGGTAAAGGAGGGTACAGGCGGTTTCAGGTAGAGGTGAGCTGTTGGGGTCTACTGGGCTACCGGCCGTGGGGTCGCAAAGGGTCAGATACGCCTGACACGACTTTGCACCCACGCATGCACAAGCTCTGGGAAGGTTGTGAAATCCCGAGAAGAGTCCCTGGATGCGATATCTCCCTCCATTTATTATGTCTCCTTTCCTTTCTCTGCAGAATATTTCACAGGTGTCAGGCTAGACGTCTTGCTATCTTTGTTAGACTTTTTGTCTTAAATATCCCATCTTTATGCTGTTATGAAAAAGCAGAGCTATCACCTTGCTGACAAAGGTCTGTATGAACAAAGCTATGGTCTCTCCAGTACTCATGTATGGATGTGAGAGTCGGGCTATAAAGAAAGCTGAGTGCTGAAGAATTGATGCTTTTGAACCCTGGTGTTGGAGAAGACTTGGGAGTCCCTTGGACTGCAAGGAGATCCAAGCAGTCCATTCTAAAGACGCTCAGTNGAAAAAGCAGAGCTATCACCTTGCTGACAAAGGTCTGTATGAACAAAGCTATGGTCTCTCCAGTACTCATGTATGGATGTGAGAGTCGGGCTATAAAGAAAGCTGAGTGCTGAAGAATTGATGCTTTTGAACCCTGGTGTTGGAGAAGACTTGGGAGTCCCTTGGACTGCAAGGAGATCCAAGCAGTCCATTCTAAAGACGCTCAGCCCTGAATATTCATTGGAAGGACTGATGCTGAAGCTCCAATACTTTGGCCACCTGATGCGAAGAGCTGACTCATTTGAAAAGACCCTGCCGCTGGGAAAGATTGAGGGCACGAGGAGAAGGGGACGACAGAGGATGAGGTGGTTGGATGGCATCACCAACTCAATGGAAATGAGTTTGCGTAAACTCTGGGGGTTGGCGATGGACAGGGAGGCCTGGCGTGCTGCAGTCCGTGGGGTTGCAAAGAGTTGGACACGCCTTAGCCACTGAACAGCAGCTGTTCTCAAAATTAGTTATCTGTGTTCTCAAAATTAGTTATCTGTGACTAGGACTTAGGACTACCATGAATGTTTTCTATCGATGTGTTTTAAATCCAGCGACCTTGCTAACTTCTCCACATAAATTCTGATTTTTGTCCGTAATTGTTAAACGGTTATATCAACATTTATATTATGCATGAGGAACGAAGGTTTTCCTCCTTTTCTGGTGCATACATTTTTAAATAATTTTTAGTTCTTATGTTTTTAAGTAATTTGGCTAAGACCTCCAAGACCATATTAAAATGAACTCGGGGAGAGTTGGGTCCTTACCTGGCTGCAAAGATTCAAAGTGAACGAGAAAGTGTTAGTCGCTCAGTCCCGTACGAGTCTCTTACAGACCCCAAGGACCGTAGCCCGCCAGGTTTCTCTGTCCAGGCAAGAATACTGCAGTGGGCTGCCATTTCCTTCTCCAAAAGAGAGGGAAGACAGAGTCTTGGGTCTGGCGCCTTGGACCATCTTGGCCATCCTGACAAGACAGTGAACGCTTTGTGGTTATAAGCCAGAGTGAGGAACTCCGCCCATGGCAATAAGCTTTCAGCATTTCACCATTGTGTGTGACAATTACTGTAAATCTTTCATAAGCACCTCGTCAGATCCAGGGCGGCAGCAGCTACTACTTCTAGCTTGTCCAGGTATTTATTTACTTATTTCATCATGAATAAATGCTGACTTGAATCCGTTTATCTGCCCTCGTGGAGATAACTGTGTGATTCTTCACTTTTTATTCTGTTAATGTGATCATCTGTTCTTCACTCTGGAGAAGGCAATGGCACTCCACTCCAGTACTCTTGCCTGGAAAATCCCATGGATGGAGGAGCCTGGAGGGCTGCAGTCCATGGGGTCACTGAGGGTCGGACACGACTGAGCGACTTCACTTTCCCTTTTCACTTTCATACATTGGAGAAGGAAATGGCAACCCACTCCAGTGTTCTTGCCTGGAGAATCCCAGGGACGGGGGAGCCTGGTGCGCTGCCGTCTATGGGGTCACACAGAGTCGGAAACGACTGAAGCAACTTAGCAGCAGCAGCATTCTTCATTCTGAGAATAAACCTGACTCAGTACGATATCTTTTTGATATTGTTAATATCTCATTGATTATTGTTCTATTTTCACAAGAAACATTACGCTGCCTTTTTTGTTCCTAGGTGAACAAAACCACCACTGAACAGGCTATGCCACTGACATAAAATGGGCTGGGACTGAATTCTCTTTTCCTAACTTCTGGAATATTTTCAGTAATATTAGCATTTTTTGATTCTTAAGTATTTGGTAGAGTATAAAGGTAACGCCTTTGGGTGAAGAATTCTTCACGTAAGTATGTATAATTATAGATTCTCTCTTGTTTGTGGTTGCAAAATGTTATATTTTCCATTTCTTTGGGTGTCAGCTTTTGAACTGTGTATTTTTAGAAATATTGGGGGTTTCCACGGTTTATTATAACGACTCTCAAGACCACCATCACTCACTCTGAGCTCATATTTCCTTTCATTATTTTTGAGAAAATTGTCCTTAATGTGGCAACACACACCCATGGGTTTTCAAAGTCTAAAATTCGTCACTGTTACTTTTTTACGAGAACCATGCAAGTACCTTAGAACACGTCCGTTCACTTACTTACACACCACTGTTCTCACGCATTGTAATTCTTCCTACATCTTGACTCCCTGAAGAGGGTGTGGTTTCATCACGCCAGTGTTTATTCACAGCTATCCACCCTCTCGGGCGTCTTTTCCACTTCCTGATAAACACTCCACGTCATTCCACGGTGCTTTTTCATGTGCGATTTGGGTCGCGCCCCTCTGACTCTAGAGCATTTCCTTTGGTGGAAGTCTGTGGGTGGCGTATTTTGTCGACTTTGGTGTCCTGGAAAGTGTGTTGCTTTGAGCCCATTGGGATTTTCTTGAATGGATGGCGTATTTCCCTGACGTGTTCAAAAGAACCATTCGGAACGGAAGGCAGGCTTCTAAAGGGACAGACCTTGTGATGCGTTTCTCTTCATGTCGTCAGGCTTGCTCTGTGTTTCACGGGCTTCCCCGGTGGCTCAACTGGTAAGGAATCTGTCTGCCTGCAACGCAAGGCAGGAGCCCTGGGTCCGGCCCCTGTGTCTGGAAGATCCCCTGGAGGAGGAAATGGCAACCCGCTCCAGGATTCTTGCCTGGAGAGTCCCAGGGACGGGGGAGCCTGGCAGGCCACGGTCCATGGGGTCGCAGAGAGTCGGACACGACTGAGCGACTTCACTTATGTTCTGTGGGTGTGGATCGCAGCAGAAACTCACATGTGAGCCGCCTCGCAGGAGCGCACAACCAGGATATCCCGGTAATAACGGAGGGAGAGAAAAAGCTCAAAGAGACAGTGTGAGGCGGAGATTAGACAGATAGAGACACAGAGAGGGAGAGAGAGACGACCAAGGCATCGCTGGTTCGCAGATAACACTTCCCTGCTAGCATCCCCTGCCCCAAATTTACAGCTAGGGTGCAGTTAGGCCTCGCTTCTGACACTCAGACGCTGTGACTGCAGGCTCGGAAAGCAGGCAGATCCCTGTGCACGCACAGAGGGGCTCGCTGTAAGAGGGCAAACCCCAGAGGGTGCTCACACACACCCCAAGACCCCAAGAGGGTGCTCACACACACCCCAAGACCCCAAGAGGGTGCTCACACACACCCCAAGACCCCAAGAGGGTGCTCACAGACACTCCAAGACCTCAAGAGGGTGCTCACAGACACCCCAAGACACCAGAGGGTGCTCATAGACACCCCAAGACACCAAGAGGGTCTCACAGACACCCCAAGACCCCAAGACGGTCTCACAGACACCCCAAGACCCCAGAGTCGGACCATAAAGAAGGCTGAGTGCCAAAGAATTGATGCTTTTGGAACTGTGGTGCTGGAGAAGACTCTTGAGGGTCCCTTGCACTGCAAGGGGACCCAACCAGTCCATCCTGAAGGACATCAACTCCGAATACTCATTGAAAGGACTGATGCTGAAGCTGAAAATCCAGTTCATTGGCAATGTGATGCGAAGAACTGACTCATTGGGAAGGACCCTGATGCTGGGAAAGATTGAGGGCAGGAGGAGAAGGGGACGACAGAGGATGAGATGGTTGGATGGCATCCCTGACTCGATGGCTCTGAGTTTGAGCAAGCTCCAGGAGTTGGTGGCCCTGAGTTTGAGCAAGCTCCGGGAGTTGGTGATGGACAGGCAGGCCTGGTGTGCTGCGGTCCACAGGGCTGCAAAGAATCGGACACGACTGAGGAACTTAACAACAACAACAGACCTCCCCGGGGCAGGCGAGAACGTGATAGGCTCTGGAGGTGTCAGTCCACACGCCCAGCACATGTTTGAAGCCACCACGCACTCCTGTAGACAAAAGGGCAGCAGGTCCTTAGCAGCCTGCAAAGATGGTGAGGTCCCGATTGGGAGGCTTGGGCCTCGAGAGTTTCTCTAGCAGAGGGTGGGATAGGGGTGAGTGGGGGCCTCAGGATCTGTTTTCTCCTCTTGCAGGCAGCCCTCCTGTGTGCAGGGGGGAATCCCCACCCCCCAGCCTGCTCTCCAAGCCTGCAGTTACACTTTTTTTATTTTCAGCCTCTGCCCAGTAACACTGAGATGAGAATGGGCAACTGCCTGTCCCCTCCCCTGCTTTGATAACCAGCAAAGGAGATTTTAGCAGATGGTTCTGTGGTGTGTTAACTCTTCCCGGGGCCCTTCCAAAATCATGACCCTGTTTAAACATTTCCTGTAAACTCGCCCTGCCACGGGAGGCATCTGCGAACCCACGTGGACTCCCCCGCACCCTCTTAGAGCTCCCTCTCCCTTTGATGTTCGTGTGACTTGCTAAGGTTTACTCTCGGAAACCCTCACGCTTCCTCCTTGAGTGAAATCAAAGTGTGAAACGTGTTAAGCTGTAAGGGCATCTAGAATTTCTAACCACCCCTGCCCCCAATCTTCGGAGGGGAGGAGGGGAGCTTTTCATCAGGAAAGGCAGGAGACAAGGGGAAAACGAGATGGACAGCAAAAGTGGCTGTAATTTCTGCTGTCCGTGAAATCTGGGTGTTCTGGCTGAAAGGTTAGAGGGGAGTGGAAACGCTATACCGCCCTCAAATTAAAAGCAGTTTCACGGGGCTGAAAATTGCACACACGTTGTGGCAACGAGCCTCGTTCCCTTGCCGTGATGAAGGGATGCTGAAACTCCATCCCGGGTTCTCCAGCGGGGAAGGACAGAGATCAGATAAAGATCAGGATCTCAGCATCGGGGCAATTAACAAAAAACCCTTTCCCCTAAAGACTCAGATCGGAGTAAACATCGCAAAGGAGTTTCCAGGGACCAGAGGAAAACCCAGGGATGTCCCTGTTTCAGGCAACTCTCTGTAATTTCTGCAAGTGGTAAGAAGACTTTCAAACCTTTTTGAGAAGAAAGAAATGTTAAAAAGGGTGTGATATAATGGCAATATGAAGTATTCGTTTGCGTGTTTATGCCTGGGAATTCTAGCATTGTATTTTTTTAACTGATTTTAATTAGAGGAAGCTGAAGCTCCAATACCACACAGCGAAGAACCGACTCGTTGCAGAACACCCTGATGCTGGGAAAGACTGACGGCGGGAAGAGAAGGGGGCGACAGAGGCCGAGATGCTTGGATGGCATCACTGACTCGATGGACATGAGTCTGAGCAAATTCCGAGAGCTGGTGATGGATAGGGAGGCCTGGTGTGCTGCAGTCCATGGGGCTGCAAAGAGTCGGACAGGTCGGAGCGACTAACACACACAGAGGATGCAGGCGGTATGAGCGTTCCACCAGACTGACCCTGAGACGTAGTGTCAGGAAGCCGTCTCCACTGCCCGAAAATAATGAGTGCTCAGACACCGACCCCGTCTGGCATGTCCTGGGACGACTGGCAAGACCTCGGGACCGCGGACCACGAAATAATTGCTTACGAGAGCAGGTTCCGACGTCCGAAACTATGCCAACTACAGCAGTGTTTGGAATTCCCAAAATACAAATCAGAAAGACTTCAAAGAGAGCCCGTCTACCCACCGACAACTGGAACAGTGCTAATTAGCAACAATGCTCTTTAATCTATAAATAATAAAGGGATCCCAGAGGTCCCAAGAGGGGTGTCAAAAGAGAGAAAGGAGAACCAGCACGCGGATGATTTCACACACTGAGGGCGATGCTCGACACCAACTTTGGCCAGTCCGTCGGAAATCCTGTCTGGCATTCAGCGAGAGAGACCCTTCTCAAAGGCAAAGGAAGCCTCCCCAAATTAAGGTCTGTTTCACCGAGATCACCTTCACTTAGGCGACTTTCTTGGCGGCTCAGATGGGAAGGAATCTGCCTGCAGTGCAGGAGACCCGTGTTCCATCCCTGGGTCAGGAAGATCCCCTGGAGGAGGGCATGGCAACCCACTCCAGTGTTCTTGCCTGTAGAACCCCAGGGACAGAGGAGCTTGTTGGGCTACAGTCTACGGGGTTGCAAAGTATCAGACAGGACTGACCAACTGAACAATAACCACCATAAAATAAAAAGGGTTTTAAAAAAGAAACAAGAATAAATCCATGTCTATGTATAACTGAATCACTTGGCTGTACACTTGAAACTAATACAACATTGCAAGTCTACTCTGTGGCTGTGGTTCAGTGGCCAAGTAGTATGGGACTCTTTGTGACCCCACAGACTGCTCTGCCTATGACCCCGTAGACTGCTCTGCCTACGACCCCCTAGACGGCTCCGCCTACGACCCTGTAGACTGGTCTGCGTACTAAGTGGATTCAGTCCTGTCTGACTCTTTGCGACCCCATGGACTGTAGCCACCAGGCTCCTCTATCCAGGGGCTTCTCCAGGCAAGAACATTGGAGTGGGTTGCCATCCCTTCTTCCGCCATGGACTGCTATACTCCAGTGTAAAATAAAAAGTTAAAAAAAAAAAAGAATAAAGATGAAAAATAAAAAGGCCACAGCGGCCCACATAGCAGATTCTGTAAAGCTCTCAGCAGGGGTGTTGTTAGGAAAGCAAGACGGGGTCAGACCACAGAGGTCCAGGAACGGTTCACCCCACAAACCGCAGCACACCAGGCCTCCCTGTCCATCCCCAACTCCTGGAATTCACCCAAACCCATGTCCGTTGAGTCGACGATGCCATCTAACCATCTCATCCTCTGTCGTCCCCTTCTCCTCCTGCCTTCATTCTTTCCCAGCATCAGGGTCTTTTCCAGTGAGTCAGCTCTTTGCATCAGGTGGCCAGAGTACTGGAGCTTCGGCTTCAGCTTCAGTCCTTCCAATGAATATTTAGGACTGATGTCCTTTAGGATGGACTGGTTGGATCTCCTTGCACTCCAAGGAACCCTCAAGAGTCTTTTCCAACAGCACAGTTCAAAAGCATCAATTCTGCGGCGCTCAGCTTTCTTGGAGTGTGTTTCACGTGTGCGTAATTTCTGGAAAGTTCCCGGCTGTAGGAAGGACTGTGCTGGGCAAAGTCATGCAAGGCCCCATCTGGCCTCGCAGACCCGAGGGCTCTTTGGGAGACTAAAGATTCTTGACTTTGATTCCTTTGCCCTCCGACTGTGTCATCGTGGCTCCAGGGAGAGGAGAGATGGGAGACAAGATTTGACAGTCAAGAGTGGGGAGGTGACAGTGATGTTGTAGGGAGATGAGTGCATGGGGGAGGGGGCTGGAGTAGGAGAAACTGGAGGGGAGACCCTCAGGAAGGGGCCGCTCGCTCGTCCAGCCAGGAGGTGCTCACGACCAGGAAACTGTTCTTGCTTGGCCTCAGTGGCCACCACCGATGTAAAGAAAACACACCCCAGAGGTCTTTGAAAGCCTTGTTTGCTCGCTGCCTCCCAGGGAATGAGAGTGTTTATTTTACAAACACAAAGGGTAAGGACGTTCATTCAGAAGCCGTGCTGCGAAGCATGGTAAGTGACTCTGAAGGGCAGACGCCAGTTCGGTTAAAACGTTTCTAGGTACCAGGTAAGCTGTTAGGTTCCTGGAGCCTGGGGATGCGTTGGGCACAAACTAGGTGGATAGATGGATAGATACATAGACAGATGATAAAGACAGATAGAGGGATTGATTGATGATACACATAGATGATAAAGATAGGTCGATAGATGATAGAGAGGGATGATAAAGACACACATAAATGGCTTGACAGACGATAGAGGCAGACGATAAAGATTGATTGCTTGACTGGTAGATGATATTGGTATTATCAATACAGATATAGGTGGATAGATACTCTAGTATTAGGATTTAACAGATAAAGATAGATTGATAGATGATAAGGATAGATATATTGATAGATGATAAGGGTAGATTGATAGATGATACAGATAGATGATAAAGATGATTGATTGATTGGCTGCTACGTGATATAGATGACTACAGAGATAGATAGATTGACAAGTGGATAGATATTCCAGTATTGGGATTTAACAGAATATGATGGAAACAAAACAGTAAGTAAGTAAATAAGTAAGTGTTACTCGCTCAGTTGTGCCCAGCTCTTTGGGACCCCATGGACTGCAGCCCACCAGGCTCCTCTGTCCATGAGATTTTCCAGGCAAGGATACTGCAGTAGGTTGCCATTTCCTTCTCCAGGGGATCTTCCCAACCCAGGGATCGAACCCAGGTCTCTTGCACTGCAGGCGGATTCTTTACTGAGTGAGCTACAAGGACTTACGTGAGATGACTATCCGTTTCTCTCTGATGTGACAGGAAGCCAGAGCGAACCATTCAGGGTTGCTATGGAGATCCAGGATGTCAGGCATCCTCCACGTTATGGCCCCATCCTCCTCAATATGTGACTTTCTACTCATGGTCCAGTGTAGCTGCATGGACTCCAGCCCTCGTGCCTGCATTCCAATCAACAGAAAGAGAGGAGAGAACTGCTCACACTTACTCTTCAGAAAGTCTTTTGAGAGTCCCTTGGACAGCAAGGAGATCCAACCAGTCCATCCTAAAGGAAATCAGTCCTGAATATTCACTGAAAGGACTGATGCTGAAGCTGAAGCTCCAATACTTTGGCCACCTGATGGGAAGAGATGATTCAGTGGAAAAGACTCTGATGAAGGGGGGAGGAGAAGGGGTCGACAGAGGATTAGATTGTTGGATGGCATCATTGACTCAATGGACATGAGTTTGAGCAATCCCAGGAGATGGTGAAGGACAGGGAAGCCTGGCGTGCTGCAGTCCGTGGGTCTGCAAAGTGTTGGACATGACTGAGTGACTCACACTTTCACTCATAACGTAAAGTTTACCATGTTAACCAGGGTAGACAAGCCAGGGGCATCTAGTGCATTAGCGATTTTCTCCCAACACCACCTCTGTCTGGTTTCCGAACCTTCTCAGGCCCCAGAAGGAGACTCTGACCCCATGAGCTAGCACGCCACCTCCCGCAGCCCCCTCACCATGAGCCCAATTTCTGTCTGTGCATTCGCCTCTTCTTGACATTTCCCATCAATGTCATCACACACTGCGTGTGTTTTTCTGTGTCTGCCTCTTACACTCTTTCTGCTGTCAGCTTTTCAAATCGCAGGAAACCAACATCCCATTCTCAGAAGATTCTAGAAGGTTCTAGGTTTGCAAAATGGAGAGGTGGTCCCCAATCTGGGTGGGGGTATTCCACATCCAATCCAGGGAGCCAGGCATCTCATCACCTTTGAAAAAATAAGTGTTTGTGCTTTTCCCGAGATTATGCCTTTTTTTTTTTTTTCCAGTTAAATGATCTCCATCCCATGATATCATTTGCTAGGTTCCTTCAGTCATGTCTGACTCTGTGCAACAGCATGGATTGTAGCCCACCAGGCCCCTCTGGGCATGGACCCTCCAGGCAAGAATACTGCAGTGGGCGGCCATTTCCTGCTCCAGGAGATCCTCCAGACTCAGGGGTTGAACCCACGCCTCCTACATCTCCTGCACTGCAGGCGGATTCTGTACTGCTAAGCCACTGGGGAAGTCCTGATAAAGGGAAACAATTTCGAATCACTTCTGACAGTATTCCGTGAAAATAGCCACTTGTCTTTTTTTTAAATCATTGCACTTATTTTTCTGATTGATTCATTTCCTAATGTCGGTGAACCAACTTGAACCTCTTCTTTGAATGAACCGATTGTGTCTCTGTACATATTTCTTTTAGTAAGATCGATATTTTTTAAAGACTTTTTTAACGTGGACCACTTTCAAAGTCTCTGTTGGATTTGCTACAATGCTGCTTCTGTTGTATGGTCTTAGTTCTTTTGCCCATAAGGCATGTGGAATCTTGGCTTCCCAAGCAGGGATCAAACCCCCAGCTTTTAGTAAGATCGATATTTTTTAAAGACTATTTTAACGTGGACCACTTTCAAAGTCTCTGTTGGATTTGCTACAATGCTGTCTCTGTTGTACGGTCTTAGTTCTTTTGCCCATAAGGCGTGTGGAATCTTGGCTTCCGAAGCAGGGATCAAACCCCCAGCCCCTGCATTGGAAGGGTGACGTCTTCACCACTGAATCACCAGGAAAGTCCCAAGTTCAATATTTTTAGGTGGAGAAACTCTAGAAAGGTCATAAATAAGCCCAGACATTTTGCTGTGCAAGCCACTTGTGGTGATTGGCTCCATTCAACACCAGTTCATCATCATCATTATTTTTTTTTTCATCCACATCAGTTCATTTTTTTTCCACCCAACAGTGCTGGTTTGTTCGGCAGACAAGTTCAGCATCTTAGAAATTGCCGGTTGCGAATTTAGCCAGCTGGACACAGAGCAGTGCTTCTTCCAGGGGGACCAGCCAGCCCCGCCGGCCGCGTGGTCCGGGGATTTCAAAACACTGAAAGTGCTGGCCCCTCAGCCGCCTGACTCTTTGCAACCCCATGGGCTGTGACCCACCAGGTCCTTCTGTCTTTGAAATTCGCCAGGCAAGAGTACTGGAGCGGGCCACCATTCACCCTAACCCTAACCCTCCTCCAGGGATCCAGGGATTGAACCTGGATCTCCCGCGTTGCAGGCGGATTCTTTACCAGGGAGCCGTCAGAGAAGCCCAATGGCTCGGAAAGCCCAGTCCAGGGATAAGGCAGCCTCTTCACCCAGAGGGCTCAAGATATGCAGAAAGCAGAGAGAATCCCGCCGAGCAGACCACGGTGGGGTTTTGAATAGTCTAAGGCGAAACCGGGAAAGGAGGACGCCAAGGCTGTATACTGTCCCCCTGCTCATTTAACTTCTATGCAGAGGACATCATGTGAAATGCCAGGCTGGATGAAGCACAGGCTGGAATCAAGATTGCTGGGAGAAATGTCAATCACCTCAGATATGCAGAAGACACCGCCCTTATGGCAGAAAGTGAAGAGGAGCTAAATGAGGTCTTGGTGAAAGTGAACGAGGGGAGTGAAAAACCTGGCTTGTAACTCAACATTCAGAAAACTAATACCGTGTCATACGGTCCCATCACTTCATGGCAAACAGATGGGGAAACAGTGGAAACAGTGATAGACTTTATTCTCTTGGGCCCCAGAATCACAGCAGATGGTGACTGCAGCCATGAAATTAAAAGACGCTTGCTCCTTGGAAGGAAAGCTATGACAGCATATTGAAAATCAGAGACATGACTTTGCCAACAAAGGTCCGTCTAGTCAAAGCTATGGTTTTGCCAGTGGTCATTTTGGAACCCTAACCCTAACCCTAACCCTAACCCAAGAACGGATGCTTTGGAACTGTGGAGTTGGAGAAGACTCTTGAGAGTCCCTTGGACTGCAAGGAGATCCAACCAGTCCATTCAGAAGGAGATCAGCCCTAAATATTCACTGAAGCTGAAGCTCCAATCATTTGGCCACCTGATGCTAAGAGCTGGCTTATTTGAAAAGACCCTGATGCTGGGAGGGATTGGGGGCAGGAGGAGAAGGGGACGACAGAGGATGAGATGGCTGGATGGCATCACTGACTCAACCGACATGAGTTTGGACAAGCTCTGGGAGTTGGTGATGGACAGGGAGGCCTGGAATCCTGCAGTCCATGGGGTCGCAGAGAGTCGGACACCACTGAGAGACTGGACTGAGCTGAACTGAAGCACACTGGAAGCTTCCAGCGCTCGTTCTTGCGTCAGGCCCGCTGGGTCGCTGTGGGAGTATCCTGAGACTGCGCAGACAGGCCTCCACACAGTCAACGCCCGCCCCCGCACCCTCTTCCTTCCCAGGGAGTGGTGGGGGACACATGTGGGCAGAGTCCGTTCCGGCCCCCAGCAATTTCAGGGTGAGTAATTTCCGAGCGCGCAATTAGAAGTGACTCCAAGACCAAGTTGCCCCTGAAGCGCTGGGGAGATGCCTGGACCCCGCTCGTAATTGCATCCAGACCCTAACCTCAGAGTGGCCTGTGTCCTGCCTGCAACCTGGGGCCCCCCGCTCCATGCTCCGACACATGGCAGGGTTTTGAAAGTTGATTGCTGGGAGCTGATGAAGGGGAGTTATGCAGCATTTCAGGAAGGCCCTCCAACAGCTGCTCTGAGAGAGCATCCCTGCCCGGTCAAGCCCAGCCTTGTCCCTCGGAAGGAAAGTGATGCCCCCCCCCGGGGGGGGGTGTAGGGGAGGCAAGAGCTGGAGTGGGGTAAGGGTGAAAAGCAGTCAGACCAAAAAAACTTCTCACTGTTTCCAAAAGTTGGGAGCAAGAGGGAGAGACAGAGGAGGTGGAAGAGATGGAGGAGGAAATGGAAGAGGACAAGGAGGAGAGGATGGAGGAGGGGAAGGAGATGGAGGAGGAGGAGGGGAGATGGGGGAGGAGGAGGAGATGTGTATAAGAGACAGTCCTGAGACTGCGCAGACAGGCCTCCACACAGTCAACGCCCGCCCCCGCACCCTCTTCCTTCCCAGGGAGTGGTGGGGGACACATGTGGGCAGAGTCCGTTCCGGCCCCCAGCAATTTCAGGGTGAGTAATTTCCGAGCGCGCAATTAGAAGTGACTCCAAGACCAAGTTGCCCCTGAAGCGCTGGGGAGATGCCTGGACCCCGCTCGTAATTGCATCCAGACCCTAACCTCAGAGTGGCCTGTGTCCTGCCTGCAACCTGGGGCCCCCCGCTCCATGCTCCGACACATGGCAGGGTTTTGAAAGTTGATTGCTGGGAGCTGATGAAGGGGAGTTATGCAGCATTTCAGGAAGGCCCTCCAACAGCTGCTCTGAGAGAGCATCCCTGCCCGGTCAAGCCCAGCCTTGTCCCTCGGAAGGAAAGTGATGCCCCCCCCCGGGGGGGGGTGTAGGGGAGGCAAGAGCTGGAGTGGGGTAAGGGTGAAAAGCAGTCAGACCAAAAAAACTTCTCACTGTTTCCAAAAGTTGGGAGCAAGAGGGAGAGACAGAGGAGGTGGAAGAGATGGAGGAGGAAATGGAAGAGGACAAGGAGGAGAGGATGGAGGAGGGGAAGGAGATGGAGGAGGAGGAGGGGAGATGGGGGAGGAGGAGGAGATGTGTATAAGAGACAGTCCTGAGACTGCGCAGACAGGCCTCCACACAGTCAACGCCCGCCCCCGCACCCTCTTCCTTCCCAGGGAGTGGTGGGGGACACATGTGGGCAGAGTCCGTTCCGGCCCCCAGCAATTTCAGGGTGAGTAATTTCCGAGCGCGCAATTAGAAGTGACTCCAAGACCAAGTTGCCCCTGAAGCGCTGGGGAGATGCCTGGACCCCGCTCGTAATTGCATCCAGACCCTAACCTCAGAGTGGCCTGTGTCCTGCCTGCAACCTGGGGCCCCCCGCTCCATGCTCCGACACATGGCAGGGTTTTGAAAGTTGATTGCTGGGAGCTGATGAAGGGGAGTTATGCAGCATTTCAGGAAGGCCCTCCAACAGCTGCTCTGAGAGAGCATCCCTGCCCGGTCAAGCCCAGCCTTGTCCCTCGGAAGGAAAGTGATGCCCCCCCCCCCGGGGGGGGTGTAGGGGAGGCAAGAGCTGGAGTGGGGTAAGGGTGAAAAGCAGTCAGACCAAAAAAACTTCTCACTGTTTCCAAAAGTTGGGAGCAAGAGGGAGAGACAGAGGAGGTGGAAGAGATGGAGGAGGAAATGGAAGAGGACAAGGAGGAGAGGATGGAGGAGGGGAAGGAGATGGAGGAGGAGGAGGGGAGATGGGGGAG
>SJYX01017836.1:0-94489 GCA_006410675.1 Oreotragus oreotragus
CCCGCTTTCTAAAAGAGTTGTGTCTCTTCAGTCTGCTGTCATTGTTAAACGAGTGTTCTGGTTTAACATCAAGCTTGACTGTTACTACTGTTATTAAAAAAATGAATATAATAGGTTCTCAATGATACTTTACCTACATTTTTAAATACTTGAGAAGACAAAAGATTTTTTCTGGCATTTACATGTTTTTTCTTTCCCCTGACATTTGTAATTTGAGTAATAGCTGGCATAAGATCTTACAGACTGTAGGAACTACAGACTCTCTTTCCCTCCTATTTGTGTGGTTTTTCCAGAAATGAATTTGTTTAGTTGTTTCCCATCATTCGCCCTATTGCTATTTTGAGCCAGATAGCTCTTTGTTGTGAGGGGCTGCCCTGTCCATTGTAGGATGTTTAACAGCATCACTGGTCTCTACCTACCAAAAGCCAGTTGGACTCTCCCCACCAGCTGTGACGACCAAATAACATCCCTAGACATTGCCACATGTGTCCTGGGGGTACAAAATCACCCTTGGTGGAGATTCTCTGGGTTAGTCTTCCTTATGTCTCCTTGGAGAGGAAAGGGCACTAATGTCATTCCTGAATGTGAGGAATGCCCTTTATTTCACTTTGTATAAGATTCTCCAGTTATGTCTACTTACCAATGGAAAAACTAAAATTGAGATAAAATCTTGAGAAGGCCTCTTATAAACCATGTAATACTTGTAGTTCTCCTGATTCCTTCCCTTGCCATTTACTCCTTTCCCTCATCCCACCTTCATATTTCTTTGTCACCAGCACTAAGAAAAGAATGTACTTTATCTGTATTTGGGTAGTGTTTAAGGTTTTGCAGTGAAGTTGGACACTGATGAGTCAGACTGTACCTTTAAAGAAGTTCTCTAAGGACAGTCAGGAGGAATGTGTACCTAAGAATCAGAATCAGTTAGCTCCCCTCCCCCATTTCCAGTTGCCTTTGATTCAAACATGGATATATTATGCCAGTCAGACTTTCTCAGTTGAGGTAGGTTGTGAACCATCGCTTTGTTATTTCAATCCCCCCCCCCCGACCCCCGTTTTTTTTTCCTACTTTTCTCTTCCTCTTCACTATTTCATACCTTCCTCCCGCCTCAAAACGACAACAGATAATCCTTTTGTCCAGTTAGGCTCATTCCCCTCTACTTCAGAGTTGAGTTAAGGGTATTGGGGCTGATTTCAAAATGCTGCATCTGATTTAGAGGGGACACAGATGATGCAGTAATATCTGGCCGTAAGATAAACATGGCATTTGAAGCAGTTGCTAAAGAAAGGAGAGTACTCTCTTTAAAGCCTTTTCCTGTTGAGGCATCTGACGTTGAAGTTCATCAAACATTCTGTTTTACTGGTCAGCCTTTTTTGTTCTCTGACCTTTGCTGACTTGGGCAGATAACTCCTGGGGGTGGGTTTCTCCCCACCTTATAGCTCCTTTTGGATCCAATTTTCTTAGCTTCTCTCTCTCCTTAGCACTGATAATTTTCTTTTTTCTTGTATTAGTATTAAGAGGAGTGACTGGATTACAGGCTTTCTAGGTTGCTAACCTGCTACTGAATAAACAACCTGGTCTCTTGATGGTTCATGAGGTCTTCAACTCCTGTGTTTCCAGATAGCCTTTTCATGTAGTTTTGTCCTTCCCTATTACTGATGTTCTTTTCCTGTCAAGCGAGACTCGTGTATATGGAAACTGTAAACAGCCAGTGGAGTTCAGTTCGTGTCCTGTGCTGCTTTGTTTCATTTCCAGCCCACATTTTGGGAATGTGTTTCTGTGGCTTCGTTTATCTATTTGCTTGTTAATCCCAGAACATTTATTTGCATAGGCTCATGATAAAAGAGAAAGTTAATAATATGGGAACACTTTTATGTAGAGTAAAATGACATTGCAAACTAAAGCTGTCTCTGTGCCTGTCTTTGTAGAAAAGAAATTTAAAGAGGAACTTTCCATGTCTGATAGCTTTACATTTATTCCTGTTTCCTGTGCATTTCAAGCCCCATTTCTCTCCAGTCTCAGCTAAAATGGGCTGGTGAGTTGTGTCACTGCATGTGTCTCTTTGTTTGAACTTTCTCATTAAATTTACTTCACTTACTTGACAAGGAAAGTGAATAATGCTTAGGATAACATTGCAGTATGACCAAGAAGTAAGCCAGGAAGACTTCATAGTTAGGAGTCCGACTTTCTTTCCCAAAGCTCTTGTAGATGTAAAAACTTGCCTTAAGTTTTTGTTGTTCCGTGTCAGGTGGGCTCATGGCCTGGTGCTTCTGTGTCAGCAAATATCTCTATACAGTCCAGAGTCCAGACAGATGGGTAGGTGGAATGAGTTCCTTAGAGGTTCTAAGTATCCTAACATTTAAAATGATTTATCACAGGGGACTTTAGCATCTCTGGATTTAGTTTGTTTTTAAACAAATATTTAGCATTTTGCTGCTTTGGTCTCTTACCCTGCCAATCACTGTTTTAAAGGGGGCTACTTGGGTAAGGATGTAAAAGCCAATAACCGATGATACTCTAGATTGGTAACATGAGTTGGCCTCATTACATGATGTTTGCTTGCTGGACTTAAAAAAAAAAGAGAGACCTACCACCTGTGTCATTCTGACACCTGCTCTTTAAAAATCCTTTTTGGCATGATCTAAATAAATTTCTGAAATCCCCCCTCTCTTTCTCCTTTTGTGTGTGTTGTCGGTATTAGTTTCACTTAAACCGTCTGTCATTCTGTATAATAGTTGAGGCCGAGGACTTTAATTGGTGACATACATTGCTTCCAGGAAGTTTTTAGCAATAGAACTACCGAAGACTTCATAGTTGTAATGTAGTCCTTGATTGGCCTTTGAAGAGTATTTTGTTGTTCTCTTGGTATGTTTAGATTTTGTAATCTAGTAAATTATTAACAAGTGAACTTTTGTATGAAATGGGAGTGTTTAAAATGAAAAATGATTGTGATCTGGGAGTAAGTTCTGATATACCAGTATCAGATGAGTATTTAAGTAGAGGTAGACATATAATCTTTAAAATGTTTGTCGTATAGAATTACTTAGGCACTTGTATATTGGTCTGTTTGCCAAAAGATGCCAATTCTTTATTCTTAGCTTTTAAATTTTATTTCCTTCGATGTGTAAGTGATTTTTGAGAAATTTGATTCATTTAACATCTTTTCCTTCCAAGGTGGGCATGATTCTTGACTTTTGCTATATACTATAATCACCTGGGTAACTAAAACAAAAAAAATCCTGATGCTAAGGTTGTACTCCAGACCAAGTAAAACAATCTCTAGGATGAAATCTAGGGATCTGTATTTTCAAAATTGTCCAGGAGATTCTGTAGAGTAACCAAAGTTGTGAGTCTCTGCTTCTAGGATGTTTTTGTGATTTAGGGACCCTTAAAAAAAAAAAAAAAAAACTATAGACATTCTTTCCAGAAAAATGGGTATAATGACTTCTGGAAGCCTCAAATTAAGAACCCCTGTCCTAGAAGTAGCCTTTACTTGCTAGATTTAATTGGAGCCAGTAGAATGTAAGAAGTCAGGTAATTTGTAATGATGAAGGAATATTTATCATTACTCTTAAACATGTCATTCATTTAACACATAACAAATGTAAATCAGGTACTCAGTATTTTCCAGGCTCTCTTGTAGTTGCTTGGGATACAGCTGTCAATATAAAATTGCTTTTTCCACGAGATGTGGGAAGAAGATGATGAGTAAATGATCCAAGGTCACTTAACTGTTGCTAAAATGAGAAATAGAGCAGCATAGGGAGATTGAAAGTGATAGTTGGCTGAGGGAGGTGGTTATTTTAAATAGGGTGGTGGGGAAGGCATCTCTGAGATCTAAATGAAGTGAGAGAGGAAGTCCTATGAAGATTTTGAAGAATAGCGTTCCCACTGAACAAGTACAAAGGCCCCCAAGGTGGGACTGAGCTGCTGCTGCTGCTAAGTCACTTCAGTCGTGTCCGACTCTGTGTGACCCCATAGACGGCAGCCTACCAGGCTCCCCCATCCCTGGGATTCTCCAGGCAAGAATACTGGAGTGGGCTGCCATTTCCTTCTCCAATGCATGAAAGAGAAAAGTGAAAGTGAAGTCGCTCAGTCTGTCCGACTGTTAGCGACCCCATGGACTGCAGCCCACCAGGCTCGTCCGTCCATTGGATTTTCCAGGCAAGCATACTGGGGTGGGGTGCCATTGCCTTCCCCGGGGACTGAGCTAGGCTTGATGAATTTTAAGTAGGAAAGCCAGGTGGTAGGAGTACGAATGGTCATCCAGGTGTGGAATGAGTATCAGGAGATGAAATCAGAGGCCCTAGATGAAATCAGAGGGCCTATATGCCCTTGGAAGAAGCTTGACATTGTAATTTCAATTTGACAGGAACTTAACTTGATTATAACACTATTGTTAATGTTTAACTTCATGCCTAAAATAATTTTGAAATAATCTTCAGCTTTCAGTTATTTTGAATTCAGTGGAAGGTTAGCACTCAATGTGTTGTGCTACTTATCTGGAAAAGAATCTCAACCAGGCTGAATTTTTTTGATAAGGGACCATCCATGTCTTCTTTATATTCATATTGCTCAGCACAGATTATGTTCAACAGTTTTTGCTGACAGACTACAAGGGACCTTGCAGTCAACTTAGACAAGTGCTTGTAAATTTACATGAAAGTTCTAATGGATATTAATTTACTGGGTGCCTGCCATGTGCTCATAGTCATTCCCAGACTCCTTAGGTAGATGTGGAGTCCCTTTGAGATATTTCAGGTTTGGTTCCAGACCACTACAATAAAGTGAATATCATAACAAAGTGAGTCACATGAATTTTTTGTTTTCCTATTGTACATAAAAGTGTATGCTATTGTAGTCTATTAAATATGCAATAACATTATGCCTAAAAAATGTACATACTTTAATTGAAAAATACTTTATTGTTAAAAAATGTTAACCATAATTTAAGCCTTCAGGGAGTTGTAATCTTTTTTGCAATAGTAGCATCAAAGATCACTGATTACAGATCACCATTAAAAATGCAGAAGTAATGAAAAGTTTGAAGGATTGTGGGAATTACCAGAATGTGACACAGAAACACAAGTGAATAAATGATATTGGTAAATGTCAACTTTGGAGAAGGAAATGGCAACCCAGCCCAGTATTCTTGCCTAGAGAATCCTGTGGACAGAGGAGCCAGGTGGGCTGCTGTCCATAGGGTCCCATAGAGTCAGACACAACTGAAGCGACTTAGCATGCATGCATGCGTTGGAGAAGGAAATGGCAACCCACTTCAGTATTCTTGCCTGGAGAATCCCAGGGATGGAAGAGCCTGGTGGGCTGCCATCTATGGGGTCACACAGAGTCGGACATGACTGAAGCGACTTATCAGTAGCAGCAGGGTTGCCACGGGACCTTCAATTTGTAAAAACACAAAATCTGTGAAAGTCNTGCCTGGAGAATCCCAGGGATGGAAGAGCCTGGTGGGCTGCCATCTATGGGGTCACACAGAGTCGGACATGACTGAAGCGACTTATCAGTAGCAGCAGGGTTGCCACGGGACCTTCAATTTGTAAAAACACAAAATCTGTGAAAGTCAATTAAATGAGGTATGCCTGTGTGTTACAAAGGAAGAAACAGACTCAACGACAGTGGCAGAACCAGAATTTGAATCCGGGCCTTTTTGACTCTTTGCACTTTGTCCTGCTGCCTTCTGAGTAAGGAGGTGGAGGGTGATTTTTGAAGGCATCATCTGTTGAGCCAGTGTCATGAGTTTTTGTTTATTAATACAGAACAAGAGGGCCTTAGGTGTATTGCCTTAAAAAACCTGTGTTATGTGAAAGATTTTAATTGTAGGAATATTTTCTTGAAATAAATAATTTCTTATCTTAAATATTTGTTGAGTGTAAAGTATTCAATACTATGGGAGGTGCAGACATGAGTCATAAATAGATCCACAGGCTTAGCAGAGCTAAGGTATTACATAAATCATGTTGTATAAGATACAAAGCAATCACTGTCAGAAAAGATATAAAGTGCCATGGAAGTTCTGTGGTACATGGAAAAGGACATTTGGGAGGATAGATAGGATTTAGATCTAGATTGGGGTGGGGAGAACAAAGAGGGGTCTTAGGGGTTCTAGAGGGAGAGAGCAAAAGGAAGATTATTCTGCATACAGGATTAGCAAAAGCTTGGAATTGGGGGCATGTAAGGGGCCACATCAGGGAAGGTGCAAATCAGTTTGTTTGTAGCATAGGGTGAAGTGAAGCGAAGTCTCTTAGTCGCGTCCAACTCTTTGCGATCCCGTGGACTGTAGTCTACCAGGCTTCTCTGTCCATGGGATTCTCCAGGCAAGAATACTGGAGTGGGTTGCCATTGCCTTCTCCAGGGGACCTTCCTGACCCAGGGATCGAACCCAGGTCTCCTGCATTGCAGGCAGATGCTTTACCCTCTGAGCCACCAGGAAAGCCAGTTGTAGTATAGGGTGGGGGAAAGGAAATAGAACTACAGGTAATGAAGATTACACCTATTCAGAAGCATTTGTGTATTAGGCCAAGGAGTATTTGTGAGAAAAGGGACATCTTGATCCATCACATGGTCTGTGGTAGAAGTTGATGTTAGTTGGTTGGATTAATATGAGTCAGCAAATTGGCTTGTGGTGGTCAAGGTTAGTTTTTATAAATAAAGTTTTATTGGAACACAGTCATGCTTCTTCATTTGTATACCATCTGTGGGTACTTTGGTTGCACAGTGGCAGAATTGAGTAATTGAAACAGAGACTTTATATTCTGCAAAGTCTGACGTTTTTACTATCTGGCCCTATACAGAAGTCTGCCAGCTCCTGGATTATAGAAGTGGAGGCAGAAATCCTATTCAGCATTGTTCTGGCTAGGGTCTAACTCTGTGCCTTTATGACATGAAATGAAGGCCATGTTGCAGTAGGCCTAGTAGAAGAAAGGGAGAGACGAATTTATTGAATTTGGCAATTGCTTAGATTTAAGAGTCTAGGACGAGGAAGGAATCAACATTTTTTTAAAAGTCCGAAGTAACTTGAGAGCGATATTTTGGGATAGAATAGGCTCTTAATTGTAAATTATGTTTTGTTCTTTAAAAAGACCTTATGTTAAATATCCTTTAGAGCTGTAATATTGGAAAGTATGAATTTTTCCCTCATGTGGTAAATATTTCCTCCCTGTTTATGATTAGGAGTGGGTTTTTCTCAAGGTCTAACAAGGTGGTGATCATACTTGTAACCATAAAACAAATTGTGTCTAACGTTTAAATTCTAATCCTTAAAATGTGACAAAACTCTCCAGCTGTCCTTAGAACTTCAAGGAAAGGATGTTTATTTACTGTGCTCCCCTCTCCCCCTAATTCTCTGAAGATCAAGTGAGTGCCTTTCATTTTTGAAATGCTGCTTTCTTTGGGGAGTTGTAAGGAGAGGAGAGTAATGACATAGTCATGTATAAAACTTGTTATACTATTTGCTAATCTCAAAAGTGTTAAATATTTAGAAATGCATGAAGTTTTTCACCAGTTACTGCTATTTATCCCTTACTGTGTATCAAAACCATGTGCTAAGTACTTTCTGTAAGCCATCTTCAATGCTTTAGAACTTTCTTCCGAGGTGGGATGATGTGTCCCTGCCATTCCTGTTGTAGCAGTGAGAAAACCAGGCTCCAGGAAGATGGTTAAGTCATACAGCTCCTAAGGCCAAGGTTATTGTTACCCTAAACTTGCCCTCAGCTTGTACTCTGGTAATTCTTAAATTTTATGTTCATTAGAGTCACCCCAGCACTTCAAAAGACAGCAACAACAAAGAACGTGTTCCTGGACCTCTCTGTCAGGGATTTGGCCCATAGGTAATTCTAACATTTGTGATCCTTGCATCAGACTTGGAGAAAACACTGCCATATGTACAGACTTCTGTTACTGGATATTGCTTCATGTGCGAAGCAACTACTTTAACCCCTGTTTCCATACAGACTCAGGATTTTGCTTTTTGTAAACATTTTGAAATATTTGTTAATTTAGTCAAGCAGGAGATAATGTGATTATGTAGTATCTTACCAGCTGAGGATTTTCCCCTCTGCTTTTTAAAACAAATTTAGAATTTTTAAATATGTACAAAATGTATTATTTTCTTCTCTGTTGCATTTTGAGCATATTTAATTTTCAGTTGGATCATGTTTTTGCATCCAAATATTGTGGCTTTTCCAGGTCATCCTAATTTGAAGCAGTACATTACTTAGTTGATCGGATATTTCATGTTTTTAAAAGAAGAAACGTTATCTAGATGTAAAAATCTTAGGCCTGTCAAATTTCTGTGATATTCTTCAACTTTGCACTTCAGATTCAATATAGAGGAAAGAACGCTGTATTATCAAGACTGTACAACTTGACCAGTTATTTGACCTTGGTTATGTTATATGCCCTTTCTTAATCAGTTTCCCTGTCTGTACAGTAGAGACCGTATATAGATTGATGGCATGCCTTGTTTTCTCTTGTTTTGATCAAGAGTATGTGAAAGTTCTTGTGAAAACTGAAAGCCTATTCAAATATGAGGTAGTGGTATTTTCAGAAGCTTGTGGATGAATGAAGCATTTATTTTAGTGCTATTCACAACTTAGTCTCATAATAGCGAGTGCTTACTGAGGGGTTCTGTGGAGGTACACTAATTATCTCTTTAGGAGATGCTTTTAGCTGGCTAAAATGAACAAAAGCCTTTGAGAAGATAATAAGGATGGAGCTCCTCCATGCTCATCATTTCACTTATAGACACACTCTAGGTAAGTTTTGTGGTTTGATTTTCTAGTTCATAAATGAAAGTGTTTTTTAAGCTGTACTAACCTGACAATTTGTGCTCTTTTGTTTAAAAAAAAATCTTGTGGAGCTATTTGTTGCATGGAAATTCAGACCTAAAATTTTCCATCTTTTTATCTGGTTTCTTACCTGCTTTAAAAGTCTAGAAATAAAGTAATATTAGGAAATAATTCATTTTTGATAAACACTTTATAATTGTATATGTGCCTGCCTCCTCCTGTCTCTTAGTTCCCTGAGAACTAAGGCTGAGTTTCAGCATAGCACAGTTGTGTTTGTCATAAAGTTAACTCTTCTGGGTAGCTACAATATTTTTTTAATTCCTGATGACAGAGGTTTGGGAAATATAGAACCATATCCAGATATTACATTATCAAATGGTTAAGTAGAGATAGAAAATGTGTTGCATAAATCAGTAGATGTGTCTTCCTAAGAACCTTACGAAATAGGAAAGGCCAGGAGGTGGTGTCTGTATTTGAAATAATGAGATGGGGCGATACAGGGGGAGTTGGAACATAATAGCTACGTCATTGTGGACTCTTGAGTTCACCAGTGCTCTTAACTCGTATTACGAAAGACCTTTATTTTCATGCAGAATCGCTGCTTGGGTCTTCTCTTTGTATATAGCGGGTTTAAAGCAGACTATGAGAAGTAGGTCTTTGGATGAGATAATGTCCTAAAAGATCTATTTTTAGCCAAGTACTTTTTACCACTGAATAGAATCTGACCTTAGAATTGGAAACCCAATTCAGAGTATGCAGCTTCTGTTCAACTTGAGTAGTTATCTTGATACGTCATTTACTATGTTCCATCCAAATAATTTTCAATAATCTAGGGATTTAGAAGAAGTACCATTCATCTTGTGTGGGAAAAGACAAATCAATAATAAATTTGGCTTCAGATCAGTTCATTCGCTCAGTCGTGTCCGACTCTTTGTGACCCCATGAATCACAGTACGCCAGGCCTCCCTGTTCATCACCATCTCCTGGACTTCACTCAGACTCACGTCCATCGAGTCCGTGATGCCATCCAGCCATCTCATCCTCAGTCATCCTCTTCTCCTCCTGCCCCCAATCCCTCCCAGCATCAGAGTCTTCTCCAATGAGTCAACTCTTCGCATGAGGTGGCCAAAGTACTGGAGTTTCAGCTTAGCTTTAGCATCATTCCTTCCAAAGAAATCCCAGGGCTGATCTGCTTCAGAATGGGCTGGTTGGATCTCCTTGCAGTCCAAGGGACTCTCAAGAGTCTTCTCCAACACCACAGTTCAAAAGCATCAATTCTTTGGCGCTCAGCCTTCTTCACAGTACAACTCTCACATCCATACATGACCACAGGAAAAACTATAGCCTTGACTAGACAGACCTTAGTCGGCAAAGTAATGTCTCTGCTTTTGAATATGCTGTCTAGGTTGGTCATAACTTTTCTTCCAAGGAGTAAGCGTCTTTTACTTTCATGGCTGCAGTCACCATCTGCAGTGATTTTGGAGCCCCCAAAAATAAATTTGGCTTAGGGAGCTTGATAGTCTCTTTTCACATAGAAAGTAAGGTGCACTTAAAGGGTCTTAATTTTCTTCTTGGAATTTTTTGCTGTATAGTATTCCCCTGGCCATATTTTAAGGGAGCTCTTTCTAGATGGTGTTCCTCATAAACAAACTGTCATATGGGTTATTTACTTGGCAACTTATACCTGTAATCATGGCTGTTTATAAAGGTTCACCAGAACTTGTCTGTATGTGCTTTTTATTTTCATAATAATTAGGATGCTGAGTCTGAGTATGTATTTTTGTAGTGAGTTCATTTAGATAGCCATAGAAATTGTCAGAGTTGGTTCAACTTGTCTTTGATTTAAATTTGAATATGTAGTTAGTAGTCTGATATTTCAGAAGTTTGTTGTAGACCTCATGCTGAGGTGGAAATCTGGAATTTCTTGTTCTGTTCTAGATCGGTGTTTGCCCATTTATTCATTCAACAAACATTTCTTGATTGTCCCTAGAGTTTTGGCACACCATGGAAAATCCAGAATTGTACAATCGACACCTGCTATTTGTGAGTAAAAGGGATTTTGAAAGGACTTGGAAAGTAAACTTTTTCTTCAAAATGATAGTTGTGTAATTTTAACATTACCTCCCCCCCATGACAAAGTAATAAAAATTCTTTATAAAAAGCAAAGAACCACAGATATGTAAAACAGAAGTGTTTACAAAACTAGGTCATTCGGTCCTTTGTGATGCCCCTGTAGACAGTACTGCCTTCGTCGGAGTAGTGTAGAGCACATGTGATTTGGAATCAGATAGGTGTCAGGTTTCACCTTGATGATTTTACTACCTCTGTGGTGCTGAGCAGAGCATTCAATCACTGTGGACCTTCAAGTATGCACATTTCTTCTGGGAAGACAATAACCTCACAGAATTTCTTTGAGAATTTTAATGTGTGAGCACATAATATGGTATTTGGCTATTAAATGAATATTCTCACCCTACTCTTTCATTTTCCCTCGCATTTCATCTGAAGGCCCCATATTTTTAATTTGTCTCATGGTATTTGAGGACTTTTTGATTTGGGTATATTATAGCTGTATGCATATATTTGGTTTTGCAGTTACATATGGAGTTGGATTTTTATCAGTGTGTGATTTTTGGATATCCACTTGATTGAATAAGGAAGGTGTAAAATAATAGTTTTTACTACATTCTTGTTTTACTATTCTTTTGATGGACTTTTCTGGTGTTTGCTATGCATAAAAGCTCTTTTTGTATTAATATTATTAGGTTCTCAGAATCTTAATGAGTTTGAACAATTTGAAAGACTCAGGTATTAATGTATCTTGTTAGTTTGCTTTCCAAAGAGATTCTTTCAGTTGTATTCATTTATACTGAGAGTATATCAAGTTGTTTAACCATATTCCAATTAACAGGGAGAATGATCATTTAATGTTTGCTAAACTTATGAGTGAAAAATAACATCTTAAATTTGCATTCAAAAGTTTTTAGTGAGGTTGGATATTCTTATGTTTTAATTAGTCTTTGCAAAAAGTCATATCCATTTTTGTGATTCTTTGTAGCGAAGCTATTAAACTTTGTTGATAATACTGGAAGTCAAACCTGGATAAGCTATAATTTATATATAGTTTAATTTTTTCTCTATTGATTTTGAGCTTTCTTCCTCAACCTAAGAAAGTGAAAGTGAAGTCGCTCAATCCTGACCCAGGGATCGAACCCAGGTCTCCTGCATTGCAGGCAGATGCTTTACCCTCTGAGCCACCAGGAAAGCCAGTTGTAGTATAGGGTGGGGGAAAGGAAATAGAACTACAGGTAATGAAGATTACACCTATTCAGAAGCATTTGTGTATTAGGCCAAGGAGTATTTGTGAGAAAAGGGACATCTTGATCCATCACATGGTCTGTGGTAGAAGTTGATGTTAGTTGGTTGGATTAATATGAGTCAGCAAATTGGCTTGTGGTGGTCAAGGTTAGTTTTTATAAATAAAGTTTTATTGGAACACAGTCATGCTTCTTCATTTGTATACCATCTGTGGGTACTTTGGTTGCACAGTGGCAGAATTGAGTAATTGAAACAGAGACTTTATATTCTGCAAAGTCTGACGTTTTTACTATCTGGCCCTATACAGAAGTCTGCCAGCTCCTGGATTATAGAAGTGGAGGCAGAAATCCTATTCAGCATTGTTCTGGCTAGGGTCTAACTCTGTGCCTTTATGACATGAAATGAAGGCCATGTTGCAGTAGGCCTAGTAGAAGAAAGGGAGAGACGAATTTATTGAATTTGGCAATTGCTTAGATTTAAGAGTCTAGGACGAGGAAGGAATCAACATTTTTTTAAAAGTCCGAAGTAACTTGAGAGCGATATTTTGGGATAGAATAGGCTCTTAATTGTAAATTATGTTTTGTTCTTTAAAAAGACCTTATGTTAAATATCCTTTAGAGCTGTAATATTGGGAAGTATGAATTTTTCCCTCATGTGGTAAATATTTCCTCCCTGTTTATGATTAGGAGTGGGTTTTTCTCAAGGTCTAACAAGGTGGTGATCATACTTGTAACCATAAAACAAATTGTGTCTAACGTTTAAATTCTAATCCTTAAAATGTGACAAAACTCTCCAGCTGTCCTTAGAACTTCAAGGAAAGGATGTTTATTTACTGTGCTCCCCTCTCCCCCTAATTCTCTGAAGATCAAGTGAGTGCCTTTCATTTTTGAAATGCTGCTTTCTTTGGGGAGTTGTAAGGAGAGGAGAGTAATGACATAGTCATGTATAAAACTTGTTATACTATTTGCTAATCTCAAAAGTGTTAAATATTTAGAAATGCATGAAGTTTTTCACCAGTTACTGCTATTTATCCCTTACTGTGTATCAAAACCATGTGCTAAGTACTTTCTGTAAGCCATCTTCAATGCTTTAGAACTTTCTTCCGAGGTGGGATGATGTGTCCCTGCCATTCCTGTTGTAGCAGTGAGAAAACCAGGCTCCAGGAAGATGGTTAAGTCATACAGCTCCTAAGGCCAAGGTTATTGTTACCCTAAACTTGCCCTCAGCTTGTACTCTGGTAATTCTTAAATTTTATGTTCATTAGAGTCACCCCAGCACTTCAAAAGACAGCAACAACAAAGAACGTGTTCCTGGACCTCTCTGTCAGGGATTTGGCCCATAGGTAATTCTAACATTTGTGATCCTTGCATCAGACTTGGAGAAAACACTGCCATATGTACAGACTTCTGTTACTGGATATTGCTTCATGTGCGAAGCAACTACTTTAACCCCTGTTTCCATACAGACTCAGGATTTTGCTTTTTGTAAACATTTTGAAATATTTGTTAATTTAGTCAAGCAGGAGATAATGTGATTATGTAGTATCTTACCAGCTGAGGATTTTCCCCTCTGCTTTTTAAAACAAATTTAGAATTTTTAAATATGTACAAAATGTATTATTTTCTTCTCTGTTGCATTTTGAGCATATTTAATTTTCAGTTGGATCATGTTTTTGCATCCAAATATTGTGGCTTTTCCAGGTCATCCTAATTTGAAGCAGTACATTACTTAGTTGATCGGATATTTCATGTTTTTAAAAGAAGAAACGTTATCTAGATGTAAAAATCTTAGGCCTGTCAAATTTCTGTGATATTCTTCAACTTTGCACTTCAGATTCAATATAGAGGAAAGAACGCTGTATTATCAAGACTGTACAACTTGACCAGTTATTTGACCTTGGTTATGTTATATGCCCTTTCTTAATCAGTTTCCCTGTCTGTACAGTAGAGACCGTATATAGATTGATGGCATGCCTTGTTTTCTCTTGTTTTGATCAAGAGTATGTGAAAGTTCTTGTGAAAACTGAAAGCCTATTCAAATATGAGGTAGTGGTATTTTCAGAAGCTTGTGGATGAATGAAGCATTTATTTTAGTGCTATTCACAACTTAGTCTCATAATAGCGAGTGCTTACTGAGGGGTTCTGTGGAGGTACACTAATTATCTCTTTAGGAGATGCTTTTAGCTGGCTAAAATGAACAAAAGCCTTTGAGAAGATAATAAGGATGGAGCTCCTCCATGCTCATCATTTCACTTATAGACACACTCTAGGTAAGTTTTGTGGTTTGATTTTCTAGTTCATAAATGAAAGTGTTTTTTAAGCTGTACTAACCTGACAATTTGTGCTCTTTTGTTTAAAAAAAAATCTTGTGGAGCTATTTGTTGCATGGAAATTCAGACCTAAAATTTTCCATCTTTTTATCTGGTTTCTTACCTGCTTTAAAAGTCTAGAAATAAAGTAATATTAGGAAATAATTCATTTTTGATAAACACTTTATAATTGTATATGTGCCTGCCTCCTCCTGTCTCTTAGTTCCCTGAGAACTAAGGCTGAGTTTCAGCATAGCACAGTTGTGTTTGTCATAAAGTTAACTCTTCTGGGTAGCTACAATATTTTTTTAATTCCTGATGACAGAGGTTTGGGAAATATAGAACCATATCCAGATATTACATTATCAAATGGTTAAGTAGAGATAGAAAATGTGTTGCATAAATCAGTAGATGTGTCTTCCTAAGAACCTTACGAAATAGGAAAGGCCAGGAGGTGGTGTCTGTATTTGAAATAATGAGATGGGGCGATACAGGGGGAGTTGGAACATAATAGCTACGTCATTGTGGACTCTTGAGTTCACCAGTGCTCTTAACTCGTATTACGAAAGACCTTTATTTTCATGCAGAATCGCTGCTTGGGTCTTCTCTTTGTATATAGCGGGTTTAAAGCAGACTATGAGAAGTAGGTCTTTGGATGAGATAATGTCCTAAAAGATCTATTTTTAGCCAAGTACTTTTTACCACTGAATAGAATCTGACCTTAGAATTGGAAACCCAATTCAGAGTATGCAGCTTCTGTTCAACTTGAGTAGTTATCTTGATACGTCATTTACTATGTTCCATCCAAATAATTTTCAATAATCTAGGGATTTAGAAGAAGTACCATTCATCTTGTGTGGGAAAAGACAAATCAATAATAAATTTGGCTTCAGATCAGTTCATTCGCTCAGTCGTGTCCGACTCTTTGTGACCCCATGAATCACAGTACGCCAGGCCTCCCTGTTCATCACCATCTCCCGGACTTCACTCAGACTCACATCCATCGAGTCCGTGATGCCATCCAGCCATCTCATCCTCAGTCATCCTCTTCTCCTCCTGCCCCCAATCCCTCCCAGCATCAGAGTCTTCTCCAATGAGTCAACTCTTCGCATGAGGTGGCCAAAGTACTGGAGTTTCAGCTTAGCTTTAGCATCATTCCTTCCAAAGAAATCCCAGGGCTGATCTGCTTCAGAATGGGCTGGTTGGATCTCCTTGCAGTCCAAGGGACTCTCAAGAGTCTTCTCCAACACCACAGTTCAAAAGCATCAATTCTTTGGCGCTCAGCCTTCTTCACAGTACAACTCTCACATCCATACATGACCACAGGAAAAACTATAGCCTTGACTAGACAGACCTTAGTCGGCAAAGTAATGTCTCTGCTTTTGAATATGCTGTCTAGGTTGGTCATAACTTTTCTTCCAAGGAGTAAGCGTCTTTTACTTTCATGGCTGCAGTCACCATCTGCAGTGATTTTGGAGCCCCCAAAAATAAATTTGGCTTAGGGAGCTTGATAGTCTCTTTTCACATAGAAAGTAAGGTGCACTTAAAGGGTCTTAATTTTCTTCTTGGAATTTTTTGCTGTATAGTATTCCCCTGGCCATATTTTAAGGGAGCTCTTTCTAGATGGTGTTCCTCATAAACAAACTGTCATATGGGTTATTTACTTGGCAACTTATACCTGTAATCATGGCTGTTTATAAAGGTTCACCAGAACTTGTCTGTATGTGCTTTTTATTTTCATAATAATTAGGATGCTGAGTCTGAGTATGTATTTTTGTAGTGAGTTCATTTAGATAGCCATAGAAATTGTCAGAGTTGGTTCAACTTGTCTTTGATTTAAATTTGAATATGTAGTTAGTAGTCTGATATTTCAGAAGTTTGTTGTAGACCTCATGCTGAGGTGGAAATCTGGAATTTCTTGTTCTGTTCTAGATCGGTGTTTGCCCATTTATTCATTCAACAAACATTTCTTGATTGTCCCTAGAGTTTTGGCACACCATGGAAAATCCAGAATTGTACAATCGACACCTGCTATTTGTGAGTAAAAGGGATTTTGAAAGGACTTGGAAAGTAAACTTTTTCTTCAAAATGATAGTTGTGTAATTTTAACATTACCTCCCCCCCATGACAAAGTAATAAAAATTCTTTATAAAAAGCAAAGAACCACAGATATGTAAAACAGAAGTGTTTACAAAACTAGGTCATTCGGTCCTTTGTGATGCCCCTGTAGACAGTACTGCCTTCGTCGGAGTAGTGTAGAGCACATGTGATTTGGAATCAGATAGGTGTCAGGTTTCACCTTGATGATTTTACTACCTCTGTGGTGCTGAGCAGAGCATTCAATCACTGTGGACCTTCAAGTATGCACATTTCTTCTGGGAAGACAATAACCTCACAGAATTTCTTTGAGAATTTTAATGTGTGAGCACATAATATGGTATTTGGCTATTAAATGAATATTCTCACCCTACTCTTTCATTTTCCCTCGCATTTCATCTGAAGGCCCCATATTTTTAATTTGTCTCATGGTATTTGAGGACTTTTTGATTTGGGTATATTATAGCTGTATGCATATATTTGGTTTTGCAGTTACATATGGAGTTGGATTTTTATCAGTGTGTGATTTTTGGATATCCACTTGATTGAATAAGGAAGGTGTAAAATAATAGTTTTTACTACATTCTTGTTTTACTATTCTTTTGATGGACTTTTCTGGTGTTTGCTATGCATAAAAGCTCTTTTTGTATTAATATTATTAGGTTCTCAGAATCTTAATGAGTTTGAACAATTTGAAAGACTCAGGTATTAATGTATCTTGTTAGTTTGCTTTCCAAAGAGATTCTTTCAGTTGTATTCATTTATACTGAGAGTATATCAAGTTGTTTAACCATATTCCAATTAACAGGGAGAATGATCATTTAATGTTTGCTAAACTTATGAGTGAAAAATAACATCTTAAATTTGCATTCAAAAGTTTTTAGTGAGGTTGGATATTCTTATGTTTTAATTAGTCTTTGCAAAAAGTCATATCCATTTTTGTGATTCTTTGTAGCGAAGCTATTAAACTTTGTTGATAATACTGGAAGTCAAACCTGGATAAGCTATAATTTATATATAGTTTAATTTTTTCTCTATTGATTTTGAGCTTTCTTCCTCAACCTAAGAAAGTGAAAGTGAAGTCGCTCAGTCGAGTCCGACTCTTTGCGACCCTGTGGACTGAAGCCTACCAGGCTCCTCCATCCATGGGCTTTTCCAGGCAAGAGTACTGGAGTGGATTGCCATTGCTTTCTCCAGGGGATCTTCCTGACCCAGGGATCGAACCTGGGTCCCCGGCATTATAGGCAGATGCTTTTACTGTCTGAGCCACTACCTAAGATAATAGATATCCTTTATCCCTCTAATATTAATAGGAGAATTTTTTACTGTTTTCTTCTAGGTATTTCTAGTGGTTTTATTTTTTAGAAACTAGCAATTTAATCCATCAAATGTTTTTTGTTTCATGCTATGAGGATCTGCCTAAGTCCTCCCTGCCACATTTCCCAAAGAGAGAACTAATGACTCAAAACTACTTATTCTTATATTACTTTTCTTTGGAACTATTGAAGTTGCATTAAATCCACATGTTAATTTGAAAAAATATCCTTCCATCGAAACTATCGGTTGTTAAGTTTCTTTATATTCATTTAGCCTTATAAGAGTATTTTTTAGCATTTTGTACTTTTTAAAAATGCTTTTCTCAGTAGGATCTCATTATTTTTATTGCTGCAAATAGAAAACGCTAAACATGAAAAAAAAATTTCCATCTTTTTATCTGGTTTCTTACCTGCTTTAAAAAGTCTAGAAATAAATGCAAGTAATATTTGAAAATAATTCATTTTTGATAAACACTTTATAATTGTATATGTGCCTGCCTCCTCCTGTCTCTTTCTCCAGTAGGTTGAAAGAATAATGGCAGGATAAATAATATTTTAAAGTAAAGCTATCGTGGTGGTTTAAATGCTTCTGAATGCTGCAAAAGAGATAATAGTGACTTTGCACATCTTTAAAAAGTTGAATAAGATAATAGAAGTAAAAATCACTGCCTACCATCTAGTAGGCACTAATGTTACATTTTTCTTAGAATAAGATTTTTATGAGTGATTCCTTTTGGTAAAATTTATGCATACATATTAAGATAGTGCCACTGTTTTCTTGGGGTGATAGTTCTATGGCATGAAAATGAAATCTAGGCAGTCCATGTGCTGTAATGTAAATTGTTTTCTTTTTCTACTTTACAGAAGTAATGATCTTAGAGTCATGGAATTTTGCTGTGAGTTCTAAGTCTTTAGATGGTTCTTGGGCTGCCTTAATTTCATAAATAGAGAAACTGAGTTCTAGACAAATTTACTTTGGTCTCGTAGCTTATTTGTGACAGACTAGGAATCTTACTCATCTGTCCCTTTATAGTAAGTCTCTGAAAGAGGATATCTATACTTGGTTTGAATGAAGACATCGTCACTTTCTTGGACAACAGGGAACGCTTTTACACATCATTGGAAGAAAAAATTTCTTCCTGCATCATCTATGTTGATGTTAATTTTGTTCCTTCTCCTTCCCTCATATAGTGTCTTCTCACGATAGCTCCTGGAGCATTTGAAAGCCACTGTTTACCTATGGATGGATCAGCTTACGATATTTTTTTTTACAAAATACTTTTTAACCTGGGTAATTTCATTTAATGAATGTCATGTGCTTTTCCGTCTAAATATACCTTTCTTTTAACCGTTTTTTGATCAGATGGACTATCCTTATTATTTCTCTCTGTGTCTTTCTGTTTGAATCTCTTTGTGAGACTACTTTCTTTTGGCTTGATTAGTATTGCAGTGTCTGGTGGTCCTATCACTAAGCCCTGTTCTGATAACAATACTTTTATTAGCGTATTCAGCTACTTCAACAAACTTAATCTAGCCTGCTGTCAACTTTAAACATTTTTCTCACACATGCTGCTAAGCTGCTAAGTCACTTCAGTTGTGTCCGACTCTGTGCGACCCCATAGACTGCAGCCCACCAGGCTCCCCCATCCCTGGGATTCTCCAGGCAAGAACACTGCAGTGGGTTGCCATTTCCTTCTCCAATGCATGACAGTGAAAAGTGAAAGTGAAGTCGCTCAGTCGTGCCCGACTCTTAGCGACCCCATGGTCTTCCCCATTTTGTCTTTGTACAGATGGCTTTTTGATCCCAACTGAAGAAACATAGGTTATCTACAAACTCTAAAATGGAGACTCTGCTTTAGTATGGTGTGTTTGTAATTGTTTGTTTCTTTAACTGGTTATTATCATCGTCTTTCTGGGAGAGAGTGAAGTTGTGATGACCTGCTTGGTGGTCTGAAGAGTTTGCATTTTCTTCAGATTTTAATTTAGTTGGGAGGTCATAGCCCATAAAGGGGTCTGGGAAGGATGGAAGGAGATGTTTGACTGTTAGAGCTTAACTTTTTTTTTGATACTTCATGTAGATTTTTTTTTTTTTTTAAACAGACTTTAAAATCTTTTGGCCACCCAGTTTGTGGGTGAGCGCAGGGAGTCCTAGCCACTGGACCACCAGGGAATTCCCATTATAGTTTAAAAAACAACAGGGAGTCCCTGGTAGTGTTCAGTGGTTAAGACTCCATGCTTTTCATTGCAGGAGTCTTGGGTTCAGTCCCTGGTCAGGGAACTAAGAACTGGCATACCTTGCAGCACAGCCGGAAAAAAAAGAAAAAACAACAGCAGAAGCCCTGATAGTAAAGAGCTGCAGTTGTGGTTGTATTCCATTATTTGAGACTCTTAAGCTGAAATTTTTTTTCTCATTTTGCACCCAGTATTTCCACATTAGCTCAGTGGAATGTTTTGAACTTAGTACAACAAAAACCTTTTATGAACTCTGGATACTGCATGGAAGTATTATTTACCTGAGACCCTGAAATATCCCCTCCTTCCTCCCTCCGGTGGACTCGGTTTAGATGTGAAGACAGCTTTGAGGTAAGAGAAGGGCACTTTAGCTGCTTTCTTGTCTCTAAGTCTAGGCTTCTATGAAGTGAGTCCGATAGTGGCAAAACTTCAGCTTGGACCCTGTTCCGCAGGATAATGTCCGAATTCAAGTGTGGCTGTCTCCTACTTTAAGACCTGTTGGCCTTGAGAGGTAGATTTGTAATTTGAAGGCTGAACTGGCTTTGATTTCCAGCGTGAGGGAGGATACGTTTTAATCAAGGGCATGCTTAACCAGCTACCCGGAAACAGAATGTGACCAGAAACTGCACAATGTCTCTTTCATACCTCATGCCTAATCACCTACCTGCTTGACTTAGCTTCGTTTAACCAGTAAATGAAAATATTCTTATGGTGTGGAACTATATTTTCTTTTTCCTAGTCCAAATACTTGTTGTTAGGGACCTGTGGCATTGGTCCTTGGCATGGCACAGTAATGTTAATTGCTGGCTTGCAGAGCTGGCCATCATTGAATTGAGGGAGGGCAGCACAGAGCTTGCTTGAAACACCTGGATTGTAGCAATTGTGAAGGGTTGAAAAAGCGTGGGAAAGAGAGTTTCGGGTGCTTTCATTTAAGCAATAGAGACGTTGCACTCAGGGTTCTGACATAATGGAATTGATGTTTTAAGATGAAGACTTATTAGGGAAAAGAGAGGCTGAAGACAGTTAAAAAACCATTTGGCCAATACAGCTTTGTTTCAGTATGGCCGGGGGGGTTGGGGGATGGGGTGGGTGGGTTCCAGGACCATGAGTCTCCTCACCCTGCAGATAGCAAGATTCATAGATACTCAAGGCCATTACATAAAGTGGGGTAGTACAGTCAGCCTTTTGTATTCCAAGTTGGTTGATTCCCAGGATGTGGAACCCCAGAATACGAAGGGCCAACAGTATTTAGTTCGTTGTCGTAACACTCAAAATAATAAGCTACTTTATCCCAAACTAAAATTGCCAATGTCCCTTGATATTAGGCCCCTCTGCATTCCTCTTTGATTTTCTTTGAAATACTTTGCTAGTGAGAACTGTTTGTATCAATTGTTACTATGTATAAGACCTTTTTTAAAGGATGGATACTAATGAGAACTGTTTCTTTCAAAGTTAACAATCAAAGTTAGAAATTCTCAAAGACTAAGTTAAGTTTCTTTTCAACCATGTACTGAGCTGCATGATTTAATTCTAAACAAGAAATTCTAACAACAAAGAAAACAGGTAAAATCTTTATATTTCATCCTTTTACTCTCCATCCCAAATATTTACTAAAGTGCCATAATACAATACATTTTCAATTTAATCCAGACCTTTAAATTTGCCTTTAAAAATAAATAAATAAATTTGCCTTTAAACTTCGAACAGTGGCTCTCAAAATGTGATCCACAGGTGAGCAGAATGAGCAAGACTCAGGAATTTATGTTCCTGGTTGGAAATCCTTCATTTAATTTAGAAATACAAATTCTCAGACCACACCCCAGGCCTCCTTAATTAGAACTATCGGGTTGAGGCCTAACAGTCTGTACTTCCACAAGTAAGCCCTCCAGGTAATTCTGATACCAGACCAAGGTTTGAGAGCCACTGATTTAAAGCAAAGAAAGAATGTCATTTCTTTCCTCTCAGTTATTTAGGAATATGAAATTCAGAAGGAAAGGAGTGGGGTAGGGTATATAGTTAATGGATGATTATGACTTTGTAGGTTACTTTGATTTCTAGTGTGAAGACTATTATTGTTCTTTATTTCTCTTATACTACAAATATAATTTTAAACTGTCAGAACAATTTACTGTTAACAGTTAATGAAGGAAGATTAAGTTTGAGATGATTTTTGTCCCCTGAATGGACCTTACTTAATGGAATCTGTGGCAAAATCACTTGTTAACTACTTTCATTCCTCATCCAGTTCAGAATATTGACTAGAGGAAATATAAAATGGTAGCAGATGTTTCCAGTGTATTGGCAGTGGAAGTACTTCACACTGATTCTTGTGTGGGTGGGCAGCTAACACCTACTATTTTTATATGTTCATGAGAAAGAGCTTTCACGGTTTTAACTGCTTTATTGAATTATAATCCATATATTATCTAATTCATTCATTTAAAGTATATAGTTCATTAGCTTTTAGTATATTAACAGAGTTGCAGATATTAACTTAATTATTGATAATTTTCCCTAACAAGTTGATTTACTCCAGGTATTGATCACATAAGAATTTCATAGTCAGTGAAAGTAACTCAGATGTCCTCCAACAGATGGATAAACAAAACAAGGCGTGGACCTAAAAGGGAATGTTGTTCAGCCTTAGAAAGGAAGGTTATCCTGTTCTATCAGAGTGTAGTTTTAACAGTGTTGCGTTCGTTTCAGGTGTATAGCAAAGTGATTCAATTACATATATTCTTTTTCAAATACCTTTCCCATCTACATTATTACAGAACATTGAGTGTATTTCCCTGTGCTGTACAATAGGTCCTTGTTTATTATAAGGAAGGCAATTCTGACGTGTTACAGCATGAATGGATCTTGAGAACATTATGCTGAATGAAATATAAAATACACAAAAAAGTAGACTGTATGATTCCACTTATACAAGGATCTAGAGTAGTCAAATTCATAGATGATACAGAGCGGAATGATGTTTGCCAGGATGTGGAGGGAAGGAGGAAATCGGGAATACAGAGGTTTCGGTTGCGAGATGAAGAGTTGTGGAGATGGGTGGTGGCAGTGGTCGCACAACAGTGTGAATATGCTGAAGACCGTTGCGCTGTACACTCAAATGGTTCAGATGGTAGATCTTAGGTTGTGTTTCACCACAGTTAGATTGTAAAAAGAAACAAGTTAAAATATGCTTCATTTGCAATTATTTTATTATTTTAATTGGAAGCTAATTATTTTACAATGTTGTAGTGGTTTTTGCCGGGGAAGGCAATGGCACCCCACCCCAGTACTCTTGCCTGGAAAATCCAATGGACGGAGGGGCCTGGTGGGCTGCAGTCCATGGGGTCGCTGACGGTCAGACGGACTGAGCGACTTCACTTTCACTTTTCTCTTTCATGCATTGGAGAAGGAAATGGCAACCCACTCCAGTATTCTTGCCTGGAGAATCCCAGGGATGGGGGAGCCTGGTGGGCTGCCGTCTATGGGGTCACACAGAGTCTGGCACGACTGAAGTGACTTAGCAGCAGTAGCAGTGGTTTTTGCCATACATCGACGTGAATCAGCCATGGGTGGACATGTGTTCCCCATTCTGAACTCCCCTCCCACATCCCTCCCCATCCCATCTCTCAGGGTCATCCCAGTGGTCTGTCCCTGAGCACCTTGTCTCATGCATCGAACCTGGGCTGGTGATCTGTTTCACACATGACAATATACATGTTTCAGTGCTGTTCTCTCAGATCATCCCACCCTTGCCTTCTCCCACAAAGTCCAAAAGACTGTTCTATACATCTGTGTCTCTTGCTGTCTCGCGTACAGGGTCATCGTTACCATCTTTCTAAATTCCATATATATGTGTTAATATACTGTCATTTGCAATTATTTTAAATGTCTTCGTAGAATCCTCCTTTTTATAAATTGAAAGTTTCTAGTAAGGATTTTTAATTATTTTTTAAAAATTGAAATATAATTAATATACCATAAGATTTATGTTTGAAATGTATACAATTCAGTAATTGTTAATGTATTCGGAAAATTGTGCAGCTACCATCACTGTCTAATTTTAGAACATTTTCATCATCCCCCAAAGAAACCCCTTTACCATCTATATAGTCACTTGCTTCTCCTCTCACTCCTATTCACCAGCCTCTTATAGCCACTAATCTTTCTATGGATTTCCCTGTGCTAGACATTTCATATAAATGGAATATGTATAATCATGTATAAATATTCAATGTATAATCAATACATAATCAATGTATAATCATCAGCATCCAACTTTTTTCATTTATTTCAATATTTTCAAGGTTTATACATGATATAATATCTATCGATACTTCTTTTTTATAGACAAATTCCATTGTATGACTGTACCACATTTTGTTTATTCATTCATCTACTGATGAACTTTGGGTCATTTCCACCTTTTTGGTTATTATGAATAATTCTGTAACTATTCATGTACAAGTTTTTGTGTAGATGTATTTTTAGTTCTCAGGTGTGTACCTTAGGAGTAGGCTTGCTGGGTCGTTTGGTAGCTCTATGTTTAATTTTTTGAGGAACCAACAAGTTGTGTTTCAAAGATGCTGCACCATTTTACATTCTCATCAGCAGTGGTTGAGGGCTCCAGTTACTCCTGATCTTTGTCAACACTTTTTTTTTAATTGTCTTTTTAATTATAGCCATGTTAATGGCTGTGGAGTGGTATCACTGGTTTGATTTACATTTCCCTAGTGACTAATGATGTGGATTCCACCTGTGTATCTCAGGTACTTATCACTTATATCTGTTTGGAAAAATGTTTATTCAGATCCTTTGCCCATTTTGGAGTAGGTTATTTGTTAATTGTTGAATTGCAAGTGTTTTGTATATTCTGGATACAAATCTCTTGTCAGATATTTGACTTGCAGATATTTTCTTCCCGTCCACAGATTGTTTGCACTTCCTTGATATGTCCAGGGCACAAAAGTTTTAAAGCTTGTTATAGTCCATTTAATCCTTTTTTCTCTATTGTTCCTTTTGCCTTTTGTGTCACAGCATATGACACTGTTGCTTAAATTAACCCAAAGTCACAAAGAATTTATTCCTATGTTTTATTCTAGGAGTTTTATAGTTTAAGCTCTTAGATTTCCATGTATGACCCACTTTGGGTTAATTTTGTATGTGGAGTGAGATAGTGGTCCACATTCATTTTTCTGCATATTGTCATGGCATTATTAATTAACAGGACTATTCTTTCCCCATCATGTGTTTTAAAAATAGAAATGAATATAATTTTAAGATGGAAACGTACTTATTTAAAATTTTGATGGCTGTAAAGGTGGTACTTTCTTCTTTGTTACTAAATTACAAAAGTATTAGATAATTCTCATCTCTCTTCATTATGCTGATTTACTTAAATTGATACGGCAGCTTTTAGACTAGGGCCAAAGGTGCTTTGTTTAATTTTAGTATTTTGCGGTGTTTTTAGGACAGTGTTTTCAAAGAATGCTTTCTTTTCCTGGAGTGATAGTTTCCAAAGTCAGAGGGTGCTATTACAGAAGAGGGAAGGAAACTAACACTCACTTGGTGCCTATCATTGACACTATGCTTTTGTATACATATTAATTCTTCACATTTCCACAGATAGAAAAATGAGTACCAGACATAACAAGTGACTTAGGCTGTCATACGGCTTAGTAATTGGTTAAGAGCACGAATTAGAATCAGGGTTGTGTCACTCCAAAACGTAGGTTTTCTCTGTGTTTCTCTCTGCTGACTAGTACATGAGTAAGCAATTCATTGACTGTTTGGATAAGCATGTGCTTATAGGTGGATGAGTGATATAATGGTGGGAGGACTTCTGATGGAGAAATAGATATTAAAGAGAAAAGATTAATAATGGAAATTGTGAAGTGACTTGAGGGAACTAGGACTTGATGACACCAAGTGGTGTATTTGTGATGGTACCCAGAGCATGTTAGGCATTATACATTTCTCTGCCAATGAAACATTTTAAACTCGATTCAGAAAATTTGGTCAAATGCTGTACAAGGACAGAAAAGTAATGGGAATAATGTGAGTTTAATAAAGATCAAGAGGGGTTTTTCTTTCATTTATTTAGTAAATATTACATTCCTTTGATGTTACAAGTATTACTCTGAGTTTGGGAATAGGGCAGTTAAGAAAGACATCTAATTTTCTTTTCCTTTTTTTAGCTTTCTCTTTTGCTCAAATGACAGTTTCTACTGAAAACTTAAGACTTCATAGCACACTAGAAACTTGTAATGGTAATACTTTATTTCCGAAGTCTTTAGAATTGACTCTTGAGCCACTACAGACAGTTGGATGTGAATAAGTTCAGTGAATTCTATCGAGGATTCCTGTTTAGAGGTTAAATTTGTGGGAGATGTGTATTTTTGTTATTGTGAGTTTTAACTTTGTGAGTATGTTGGTAGGTTACTGTCTTGATCCTTGATCTTCAGTTCTTGCTGTCAGGTGAAGCTTTTGCAGCAAGTGAAAAATACTGCCTCATTTTTGTATGGAATTTTATATTTTTAAAGATCTTTGAATCTTTAGACAAATAATATATCCAGACAACCTGGCTTGATCTTGGTTTAGGAAACTGAAGACTAGTATTTACTTTGCATGTGTGGGAGCAGTGTTCTCCTGAAGTCAAGTCAGAAGTCAGGAAATGTGAGTTCTATTCCTGGATGACTTGCTGTACCTAAGGCAGATCGTTTCACCTCAGCTGCAGTTAGCTAGCCACTATTCACTTCTGAGGGCAGCTAGAGGCTAGAGAGCTATTATAACACACTTCAGCTACCTTTTCGTTGGGATTTTTTTTTTCCACTGAAGGATGAATCATTCTTGTGAAACAAGTTTTCAAAACAGTAAGATGGAAGCCACATTATCAAATTGTTTAAAGTGCACACTGAAAACTTTTCTGACAGTTGTTTGCATCTAGGGAGGTGAATTCCCACACACCCCTCTATAAATATTGAGTGCTTTGTTTTTATAAGGATTTTTGCTGGTTTCAGAGGATCACTTGTTAGACGAAGGATGTGAAATCAGTTATGTAAGTTCTTTCTGATAAATAGAGGGCAGAAATAACCATACACTCTAAAGTGTAATAAACTTCTGAGTTTTAAAGAATGGAGGAGAGGATATTTGAAATATCTGGGAATATTTCAGAGAATGCTTTAGCATGAAATATTATTTTGACCGTTAGATATTAGAGAGGAGGGGTTGGTAAGAGAATAAGTAAATAGAGTAAAAAGGGGAAGAAGCAGGTGCAGGGGACAGAAGTAGGCCAAGGGAGTAAGTATGAACATAAGCCCAGAGGTAAGCAGTGTTGTATTTATTTTATTAAAAAATTAGAAACAAAATTTATCGGAGTACAGTCGCTTTACAACGTTGTGTTAGTTTCTGCTGTACAGCAAAATGAATTAGCTGTATGCTATATGTATACATATATCCCCTCTTTTTGGATTTTCTTCATATATAGGACACTACAGCGCATTGAGTAGAGCTCCCTGTGCTATACAGTAGGTTCTCATTAGTTATTTATTTTGTACATAGTATCAATAGTGTGTATCCATCAGTCCCGAAGTAGATTAGGAGAAGGGGTTGACACTTGACTGTGTAACATCTACTTTCTATTCTGTGTAAGGGGGCTTCCCAGGTGGCGCTAGTGGTCAAGAACCCGCCTGCCATTGCAGGAGATGGAAGAGATGCAGCTTTGATCCCTGGGTCAGGAAGGTCTCCTGGAGGAGGGCATGGCAACCCACTCCATGGACAGAGGAGCCTGGTGGGCTGCAGTCCATACGGTCCCAAAGAGTTGGACACAACTGAAGTGACTTAATATGCAAATAACAAGTGTTTAAGAGTATTTTAATGTGGAAATAATTGAATTGTGATATTATAGTTAATATTTCATACTCTTTGTGGGGGTCAACTGCCAGTAGTCTAGAAAATAAAAGTAATCACAACAAACTCGACCTGAAACATTTTTGTTTTTAAATTTATACTCATTCTGGGACTACTGTACTCTTCTGTAATTTGGTCCATAAGAGCAGTTAGATTGCACTTGTGTGTTGTTTTCTAGATCATTAGTGCTTTGACCTTCTGGTTTTCTTTAATTTCAAATTCTGGGAGAAAAGATACGATGTAAATTTAATAAAAGATTCCCCTTCCCTTTTGGGGAAGATTTCTTCCCAAATCAGAGACCTCTAGTGGGTGGGCAATGAGAAAGTTCTGTGAATTTGGTTAAGAAATGACGGATTGTCCCCTGGGCAGCCAGTCTTATTTAGTGCATTTATGGTTATGTGCTTTATCATTGAGAATTTTGGTTTAAATATAAGTGCTAATATTGCCAGATTTCTGCTTTACATGGGTTGTTTCAGTCCTCAGCATTTCTGTGGGAAATTTTTAGTTTAGTGGGATGTGAACATGTATGTGTACATGTAAAAGAAAATTAACCTGAACTTGATGATCAATTAAAAAATAACTCATATTCTGGAAAAGAAAGCTTGCAAGAAAAGGTACACCACCCTATACTGTGTTTAGAAGAAACTAAAGCTTTATAAAGAATGTGAACATTACTATGGATTAGCATTTTCTCAAATGTAGTATCCTTACAGAATAGGATTATGACAAGGAGAGAGCAGACAGTGCCCAACTTCTCACTGGTTAACAACTGTTGAACCTAGTGCATCTCACGGAAGGTATGTATGATGAGTGTGATAAGTGATTAAAAAAAAAAAACTAGCATAAGATCATTTGATCCCTACTCAGTTAAGTGTGGATGTTTCTGTAGTCCCAAGCTGATGCAGGAGATTCTCAATGGTGAACTCAAGTAAGTTCACCAAGTTCACTCAAGTAGTTCACTTGAATTAAATTAGATGTCTTAAGAAATGAAAGTGTTCAGTAAAGACTAGTAGCCCAAGCTCTTTGGAGAATTGTTGAATCACTGCTTTGATAAATTTGTGCCTGACTTAAGCAAGAGTCTTTGAGACTTTTTGAATAAAAATATATAGCTAGGAAAAAAATCTTTTACCTTTAAAGACTAAAAGTGTGTGCTTTTAATCTTCTGGAATGTCTGGGTCAGCTGCGGATTTTGGTTGTAGCTGTCTGTCATTACTCTGGATAAAATCGAGAGGTTTCTCTTGGTCTGGTGTTTGCCAGCCCCACTTCATTCTCCCTCTTTATGTTTTATTGTAGAAAATGCAAGCTTACATACAAGTGGAGAGAACAGTGCATCAACTCATAGCTATTCTGGTTTTGTCTTGACCTCACCCCCACAACCCCATTACCAGTGCACACACACAATATCCTTCAGTTATTCCAAAATCAGTTCTATATAGCACATTATTTTATCTGTAAATATTTCAGAATTTTTCTCTAAAAGATAAAAGTGCTTTTGCTGGCCACCACCCTTTCCTTTTTGAAAAGTATTCTTGTTGAAAGAGATGTGGAAGAATGAGGTAAAGACTGCATATGTGGGACAGAGCAGGAATTAGGTCCAACTGACTTGATTTTCAGGAGAGAAGAAGATTGGGTAGACCCAGACCATAAAGGGGTATCAGCTAGAATTTATTTAAATATCAGAAGATAGCGCTTTGAACATCTGTTCCTCCACCCACCCCGCCCCCGCCCTCACATGCTGCCATGCAGATTTATGGCTTCTCTCCCTGCCCTTTGAATGTTACAAGTTCATCTTGGTTTAGTTTTCAGCACCCCCACCACTCCATCTATATTCTTCATTAGTGATCTTTAGTCCTGTCCATTGAGTATCATCCATATTCCAACAATTCCAAATTTATATCTTCAGCACAGCTCTTTTTCTGAAGTTGAGGTTCATATGCAATTGTCTGTCTTGCAAGTACTTCATATTTAACGCGCTTAAAATGCAGTTCTTGATTTCTCTTGCCTCTGTGATCAACATCCTCTCAATCACACTCCCACTTCACGTTCCCATTCTGCCCCCTACCATACGCAGTATGTTATAAACTCTAGGAGTCCCCCTTTGCCTTAGATCAGACCACTGTAGTGAAATGCCATGCACATAGTAAACAGCAAAGTTAAGACCACTCTGATCTGTTCTCAAAGACACAGATCCTATTTCTCTTGACCAAAGGAGTGACTTCCAACCTTGGCTTCTTACATATTTAGGAGTCCCACATACAGTTTCACTTCTTATTTGGCTTTTTTTGCTTGTTGTTCGTCTCACAAGTCGTGTCTTGACTCTGCGACCCCATGGACTGCAGCATGCTAGACTTCCCTGCCCCTCACCATCTCCTGGAGTTTGCCCAAGTTCATGTCCATTGAATCGGTGATGCCATCCAGCCATCTCATCCTCTGTTGTCCTCTTCTCCTTCTGCTTTCAGTCTTTCCCAGCATCAGGGTCTTTTCTAATGAGTCAACTGTTTGCATCAGGTGGCCAAAGTATTGGAGCTTCAACATCAATCCTTCCAAAGGGTATTCAGGGTTGATTTCCTTTAAGATTGATTGACTGGTTTGATCTCCTTACTTTCCAAGGGACTCTCAAGAGTCTTTTCCAACACCCCAGTTCAAAAGCATCAATTCTTCGGCGCTTTGCCTTTATTGTTCAGCTCTCACATCCGTACGTGACTACTGGAAAGACCATAGCCTTGACTGTATGGACCTTTGTTGGCAAAGTAATGTCTTTGCTTTTTAACACACTGTCTAGGTTTGTCATAGCTTTTCTGCCAAGAAGCAATTGTCTTCTAATTTCATGGCTACAGTCACCATCCACAGTGATTTTAGAACCCAAGAAGAGGCAATCTGTCACTGCTTCCACCTTTCCCCTTTCTGTTTGCTATGAAGTGATGAGACCGGATGCCATCATCTTAGTTTTTTTAATATTCAGTTTTAAGCTGGCTTTTTTACTCTCCTCTTTAACCCACACAAAGAGGCTCTTTAGTTCCTCTTCACTTTCTGCCATTTGAGTGGTATTGTCCACGTATCTGAGGTTATTGTTATTTTTCCTGGCAGTCTTTATTCCAGCTTGTAACTCATCCAGCCTGCAGAATGGATGATGTGGCATTTTGCATGATGTGCCCTGCATATAAATTAAATAAACAAGGTGACAGTAGCCTTGTCATATTCCTTTCTCAAAATCCTGAACCAGTCAGTTGGTCCATACAGTGTTCTAACAACTGTTGCTACTTGACTCTCAGGAGACAGGTAAGATGGTCTAGTATTCCCATCTCTTTAATGAGTTTTTTTACAGTTTCTTAATGGTCCACACAGTCAAAGACTTTAGTGTAGGCATTGAAACAGAGGTAGATGATTCTCTGAAATTCCCTTGCTTTCTCTATTTCTTTTCTTTGCCTATTTCTATTTCTCTATTTGGCTTACCAACATGTTTTTTGGTAGCTATGTCTGAGACTCCAGTCTGGGAACTGCTGTTCATACTTAGTTTTTACTGCCTGAATTTAAGCTCTTATTATGTGTTTATTGCTCTATTGCATATCAACCTTATCTCCTCAAATTTACAGACTTTCTTAAGGCTGTGGACCATGTCTTTTGATTATTGTATAGTGCCCAGCAGAATGCAGTTCACGTTGTAATGGTTCAAATGATAACGGAGGGCTGTCATTATAATCATTTTGAAAGATATATATATTAGGCATTCAGGTTTAATGCATGGGACGTACCAGTTGATTTTGAGTATTCACATTGTGGCATTCAGATTCCTTACTACTTTGCTGCATTTACATGATTGAAATAAAAGACTGCATTAATTAATTTTATTGAGTAAAATACTTAACCGGTTAGCTGAACATGAAATAGAAATCTGAAATGAAAAGCCCTGTGTTCTGATTTCCGATTTCCAGGAACTGAATGTTTTAGGAAAAGCTGCTTAGATCCTTTTAGCTGAAAACTATGCCTTAAATTGCTTTCCATATTTTATTTGTAGTCCTGTCCACCTGTCAGTATGAACTGTGAATTAATTCTAGAAGGGTCTAAATCGCGTGTAAAAACCAGACTAAATTTCCCTTCTTTTTTATCCCTTTATCTTTTATCATGGATCATAGATAGAGATTTCACATTTCTCTGATATTTGAACACCTATAATGATAAGATCCGCTTGTGCTTTAAAGCTAGGACAGAGTTGGAGTGTACAACTGGGAAATTATCACAGCCTTCATGCATTCAGGAAGGTGGGAGTCTGTGTACTAAGATTTTGTTTTACTCTTGTGCTCTATAGAATTTCTTAAATGTATTTGGTTTGCAGTTGAGGACCAGAAATTTCACTGTGCTGTCTTCATATAATAGTACAGTGTATCCACAGAGTCTGCTCAGAGTTAGTTGTTGATGAGGGGATATGGGAGGGACAAGCTGGGGTGTTACTTTGTTTTTTCTAGGTAGTTTCTTAAGCTGAAATGCATTTAGCTATGCAGCAGTAACTGCTGTTCTGTAGAGATTTAAAGCAGCGTTACAGGAAGAAGACATCTTGAATTGACTCTAGTTTTGCTGCAGTGATATGTTATAATTAAAAAATGCAAGCCTTGGGAAAGAATGTGATTCAGGATAACCAGGGTTTGTGTTTCTGTTCTGTCTTTACCTGAGCTGTTTAAGTATATATCAATGAATCTTTTTATTCCAAGACAAGTCCTTTTATCTGTCCTCCAAAAATGCTCACTATGAGCCATCACTTAGTATGAGGGCTCAACTTTGTTGACTTAGAAAATGTTGAGTTTCTTTTAAGAGTTTTTGTTTAAATCCCTCTACTTTAATCTTTATTGCTATGGGTTGGTGGTTTGGAACTTTGGCTGCTGAATGGAATCCCCTGGGAAACATTTAAGGAAAAATTCCAGGCCCTCCCCCCAGTTAAATTTTGATTTAATTGATCTGGAGTGTGTCTGTCTCCTCTTTAAGAGACTTTGCTTGCTAAACTTGTTTTGTCTTTTTTTTTTTTTTTTTTTAAATTCAACACTGATTTATGACTGGTTTACCAGATTCCTGATATCACAGGACTCCAGGGACATCTAGTTCGACTTAGTGGAGCAAGTCTGTCAGTTTAAATTATCTTGTCAGATAGTATACAGCCAGTCTTGCAGTTCACACAAAAAAAGTACTCCTCTGATATTGTAATTTATTTTCCTAAATGAGCCATATGTGTGTGGGTCCATATTGAGATAGGTGGTACTTTGAGGTGAGTTTGCAAGTTCAGTGAAATATGGGTCTCTGGTTTCTTTTATTTGGATATCTTTTCACTCACCTTTCTTTCTCTAAGGTGTTAAATTTCTGTGCCTGACACCCTACCAGTATTTGACAGCCAAAGTAAATGCCTGTATTTTTATTCTTTTGAAAAATGTGATAGGCTGTTCATTCATTCATTCAGATAGAACTCACTTAACTGCCCCTGTCTCTTGAGGACCTGAATGAGTTGTGTGTGGCCCCTACTTTCACTGCAGTCAGGTACAGTCTCGAGGGGAGACACGGGTGTCAAATTTTTCTCTTTCATATCCATATTCTATTACATTGGCAAATCTTGCTGGCTCCACTTTCAGATTACATTCTGAGTCTGAATACCTGCTCCCCATTTCAAATGGTATCACCAGCCTATTGTCTTTTGACCGGACATCCTTAGAAGACTCCTAATTTGTCTCCTTCTGTTATTGATCTCCTATAGTATGTTCACACAACAGCAAGAGTGAGCTTAAAAATGTAATAATACCTTGTGCCCCTGCTCAAATTTGTTGAAAGGCTTCATGACACACTTAGGCTAAAAGTCAAACTCCTTATTGTGGACTCCAAGGCCCTACTGGATCTAGGGCCTGCTTTTGTACACCACCTTGGTATCATGTTTCCCTTGGCTTACTGTGCTGCAGCCACACTGGTCTTCTTACTCTTAATGTTAAATGTGTTCTTGCCTGTACCTTTTACTGCTCCCTCTTCCTGAAAGCTTTTCTGCAGATTTCCTGTCAGCTGAGTTTGGTTCTTCATCCTGTTGAGGTCTCTGCCACTTTTAAAAGAAATACTGTTGACCACCAGCTGTAAAAGGGCAACTTAACATCACAGTTGACGTTTTAATACGCGCACACACATACCCCCACACCCTTTTCTTACTAGCTTATTGTCTTTCTCTTGCTCTGAAATGTAAATTTCCTCCTGTTAGGGATTCACTGCCATAACACAAGTATCTTGAAATATAATAAGCATTCAAAAAAAAATCTTTGAATCAACTGAGTATTTTTTAATTATGAGTATAGCAAAAGACAAATAGGTCTGTGAGAAGGACTGCCAGGGAATGCTCCTTTAGTCTCTGCTGGTGTGGCCAGAGCATAAAAGAGCCTGGAGAGGTTTAGAGAGTGATTCTTTGAGATGATACTGTGGGCAGAGCCAGATCAAGCAGGACCTTTTTGGTCCTTGTTAAGAATTAGGGGAGGGCTTCTCTTCCTCCCCCCGCCCCCCCCCATCTTGGATGCAGGCATTGTGGTGGTGTTTTAAACTCATGGTTAGTTGAGGGTGAAATGTGAAGCCAGCTTTCGGTTCTTTTATCATGTGTTTGAACTGGTAACTGAATTGGGAAATGCCTTGTAGTAGATAATTTACGGAGAGGTGCTGTGCTTGGTCATTAACGTTTTAATTTTTCTTCCTCTTTATTATTTATAATTGTTTTGCAGATGATGAGCATAGATTTTACAGTTCATTTTAATTTTCTATTTTATTTCAATTTGATTTATGCATGAAATTTTGTGTTCCCATCATTAGGAAAGAAAGATACTGAAGAGATTACAGAACTGAATTCCTATTTAGAAAATTTGTCTACTCTGATCTGTGACTGGCCTTCTTATCCTTAATATAACTGTGACGAGTGAAAATAACTTTTTGAACTCTGATGGGGAAAGTGGTGGTGTTCTGTAAAAGACATTTAATTAAGTATGGTTGTTTCTGGCTACCATAATTCCACTGTATCACCTGGCCTCTGATTAGACCCAGTCTGTGAGTCTGATGAGAGCCAATTTTAAATTACCTCTTGAATTTCCTGTGGCTTCTCTCTCTTTTCTCTTATTAGCTTGATAATCCAGTTGAATATATTATTGCTTAGAGATTGGTTAATGACCATGACCAATTTTTGAAAGAGAGTCCATATTGGTGGACAGTTTTTTGGTTGAGTAGTATAGCCAGAGACATTTTCATATTTTTCCCATTTGTCAAAGGAAATAAATACCCAGGCTATTTATGTATGCATTTTTAGGGTATTCAGATGTCATGGAGGAAAGGACTGTGGAAACCTGAGTGCTAAAACTCATTTAATTTGAAGTTGGGCAAAAAAATTAACAGTTCTTATTGGGTGAATATTTTCAGATTTTAAGCCCCTTTACCTTTATTTTGCTAAAATATTCTGATAAGACTCCGTGCTATTGTTCAGAACCCAATGTACTTTATATGTTGTTAAAGATTTCAGTTTTGACTAAGAAAAGCCTGTGGTCTACTGGAAAGAAAGCATTTTTTGAAAACAGCTTTATTGAGGTATATTTTAGAACACAGACTTTTCCATTCAATCTGAGTTTGAATTTCTGTGGACACTGATTGCTGCTACTGCTGCGAAGTCGCTTCAGTCGTGTCCAACTCCATGCGACCCTATAGACAGAGGCCCACCAGGCCCCCCTGTCCCTGGGATTCTCCAGGCAAGAACAGTGGAGTGGGTTGCCATTTCCTTCTCCAATAGACACTGATTAGTTGTGTGATTTTGTCAAAATTGCTCAGACTCGATTAGCCTTGGAATACAAGTTGTAATCAAGATTAAAAAGTGGTGTATGTCAAGTACCTGGCCCTTTAGTTTTCAGTAAGTGGAACACTTTTTAATATTACTAATACTACCATGTAGTATGTGCATCTCTTTCTGTTCTTTGGGATTTTAAAGCCTAGGAACTGAACTGAAATGGACAATAGTGATAATAAAATCTGATGCTCCTGAACACAGCCACACAGGTTGATCTGCAAAACTGAAATTATTAGTTCATGTACATTGTCTAATTTTTGTTTTATATTGGAGTTGATCAAGTGTTGTGTTAGTTTCAGGTGTACAACAAAATGATTCCATTATACATATGTACATGTATCTGTTTTTCAAATTCTTTTCCCATTTAAGTTATTACAAATCAATTATGTTCTTCAACTTATTTTTTCCTGTGTAAAACTTGGTTTTATTGTGTTAATCAGCAGGAAGATTACCTTATTCTGTCCATTTTATAAGAGGTTCCCTTTGAATGTAGCTCTCTTACAGAGAATAGAGAGTAGCCAGATGTGTTACTATTATATGCATGAGGCTGTGTGGCTCTGCCCTCCCCACTCTCACTCCCACCCTCCAGGTCCTTGGGCGGTAGGTACCCTGTATAGGCATATGTATTTGGGATCTAGATTTCTAGATTTAGGAGAAGTACGTGATTCACACTGAAGCTTGATACTTAATAAATAAGTTGCTTATCAGGATGGATTAAGTCACTGTTTCTAAGCATCCTTATATTTGCTAGGAGATCCTCCCTCCTCCATTTAATAATACAGCCACTTAATAATACAGCACTTTTGTTACGAATATGATAGGAAATGTTCTGTTTCACAATGTAAATACTTGTTTACCTTTAAGCACTAATGGCTAAATGCATCTTTGTCTTTGTGATAGCAGTGTAGCTTTAGTAGTGAGAGGGAACTGCTGCTGCTAAGTCACATCAGTTGTGTCCGACTCTGTGCGATCCTGTAGACGGCAGCCCACCAGGCTTCTCTGTCCCTGGGATTCTCCAGGCAAGAATACTGGAGTTTGTTGCCATTTCCTTCTCCCATGCATGCATGCATGCATGCATGCATGCTAAGTCGCTTCAGTCGTGTCCAACTCTGTGCGACCCCATAGACGGCAGCCCACCAGGCTCCTCTGTCCCTGAGATTCTCTAGGCAAGAATACTGGAGTGGGTTGCCGATTGCCTATTTAACGCTTAACACACTAGATGATAGGATAAGGGATAGAAATAAATAAGGAATAATGATAAAGATAATTAATTGTAAGTAATTATAAAAGTATTATAAAGATAGGATAAAATATAATGCTATTATACATGTCGTGCCTTATAAACATATAGTCTCGTTAAATTACTTTATCAATTATTTGATGTTAGGTAGTTTCTTACAGAAACTGGGACTCAGTATAGGAGGTTGGGGTCAACAGTGGACTTGCTCAGGATCACATGTAACTATTGGAGCAAAGATTAGAATCTAGTAGTCTAGTTTCACCTTTGCTTTTCTAAGGTGTTGTCTCTCTCACATTTTGTCTATTTAAGGTACATGTCTGTTAGATTACCTTTAAGGATAGCTGATGGCATCTGACTAGATATGACTGTTCAGAATCATGATGGTAGACTATTGATTGAGTGGAACTGTATGGCTTATATAAATATACTTCAGAAACTTGTGCTACTTTCATTCAGGCTAAAAGACAGATAATTTCTCTGTTAACAAACAGCTTGCAGTTCTTTCTTTTCAAATGAGAGGTTTGTACAGGCCCTCTAAAACTTTGTTTCAAGAGCTGAAGCCTTCCCCTGACCTTAGAGGGAAACCTGCTTGGTTATTCAAATTTCATATATATATGCCTCCACAGTTGAAGTGGGGCTTCCCTGGTGTCTCAGCTGGTAAAGAATGTGCCTGCAATGCGGGAGACCTGGGTTCAGTCCCTGGGTTGGGAAGATCGCCTGGAGAAGGGAAAAGCTACCTACCTACTCCAGTATTGTGGCCTGGAGAATTCCATGGACTGTATAATCCATGGGGTCGCAAAGATTCGGACACGACTGAGTAACTTTTACTTTCGCAGTTGAAGTTTTTTTTTTTTTTTTTCTCCTCAGCTTCATTGAAATATAACTGACATAAAACATGATGTAAGTTTAAAAAGGTTCTTCTAAAATTTTTAAATGCTTCATGGATGAGGCGTTTTATGTTTGAATGCTCTGGTGTCAAAGCTTGTGGCCTAACACTTTTTTTCAGAATGGGAGAAATACTTTAAAGGGTGAACAGAGTTTCTCCTTGAAGTTGTCCGCTTTCATCCCTCCTTCTCCTCCCTCATAAATAAAGTTCTTCATGTGTGTTGGACTGTTTTAAATAAAGTTCTTATCTGTATGTGGAAACAGGAGAAAAATGGGCCAAAGAGATAGGTAGGTAAACATCTTGAATTGAATTCCCTGTTTACTAAGCTTGTCTTTGACACAGGCAGTGAGGATAGAGATACTGTAGTGAAGTGATTAAAATTAATTGCTGTGGAGTCAGATGTATATCTTGGTTTTTCTTCTCTGGGCAAATGACCTAATCCCTTGGTGCCTCAGATTTTCCATCTGCAGTATGGGGAGAGTGGGTGCTGTCTCTGAGGGTTGTTATAGTGATTAAATGATGAAATGTAAAGTGTGTAGCGATGCCCAGAACAAAGGAAATGTTCCACAAATGTTAGCTACTATATATAGTTTCCAGCTGAAGAAAGCAATTTCAAGAGAAAATACTAGCGCTGATTAAAAAAACACGTTTGTTGGTCATGAAATATTGGTGTGCTAAAGTATCTTTTACAGCAGTTTTTATTTGCAACTCATATATAAGGAGTAGAAGAGGTCCTTAAAACTTTGTGAATAGATAAAACTCACGAGGAAGAATGCAGAACTTAAAAGAATAAGACTGAGAATTTAGTCTGGGATTATTCCTAAATTTATTGTAGGGCAATGGTTTTCTATTTCTGATAATTGGGGGAAGTCAGTGCTATGATATCTGCAGTGACTGTTGGCTTTTGATCCATCAGCTTTTCTTAGCACCCTCACCCCAACCCCTTTAATGGGATCCTTAATATTTTTCAGGTATCCTGCAATTGTGTAATTCACGGGACCCCTCTCTGGCCTCATTGAGGAAGCTTCATCAGTCTTAAGTGTCTCAAAGTGTCATCTTTGGACCAGTAGTATTAGCATCACATTGAAACTTGTTAGAAATGTAAATTCTGGAAACACCCCACACACACACAAACACACACACACACACACACACACCTCAGACCTACTGAATCAGAAACTCTGGAGGCAGGACCCTATAGTTCAGACAGCCTGCATGCTTAACATTTGACTTCTAGTGTAGTTTCCAACTCAAGTAACACAAGGAGAGTTGCGCGCATAATATAAATGAACAACACCTTCCGGATGGGGAAAATTTTTAATTGGGAGTCACGTGCTACAGCTAAAGGGATCAGCTACTGTTTAGCCAATAGTCGTTAAGAGACCACTGGTGGATCTCATCTTTGTATTTAATAGATTTTAAAGTTCTGGCAACGAGTTGAAAAAACTTTGATGCCCTTATGAAGATCAAAGAAAATTCAACTATAAGCAAAAAAAACCAAGAATGTGACCTTAGTTTGTGATCTCTTATGTGGGAGTTTTGTTGTGTGTAAAACTTACTTCATTTCATAGGTCATTATTTTAGATTAAATTTCTGATGTGGAAATATTTTTGGTCATGGGATAAGGACAGTTTTAAGATTTTTGATAAAGGTTATATTGTTCTCTAGAATGAAACTCGGGGAAGGCAACAGCACCCCACCCCAGTACTCATGCCTGGAAAATCCAATGGACAGAGTAGCCTGGTGGGCTGCAGTCCATGGGGTCGCTAACAGTCGGACAGACTGAGCGACTTCACTTTCACTTTTCTCTTTCATGCATTGGAGAATGAAATGGCAACCCACTCCAGTATTCTTGCTTGGAGAATCCCAGGGACGGGGGAGCCTGGTGGGCTGCCGTCTATGGGGTCACACAGAGTCGGACATGACTGAAGTGACTTAGCAGCAGCAGCAGCAGCAGAATGAAACTGCTGTTTCATCAGCAGTGTTTTCATGAAACCTAGCAGACTTTTTTTTTTCCCATGACTTTTAAAATTTGACCAGTCAAGGGGCATCCTTCAAATTTTGCTTTTATTTACTAATGTAGTTTAACCCTTGCTTTGTATTTATTGGCCATTTGTATTTTTATATAAATACATTTTGCCCCCATTTGTATTTCATATAAATAAATCTTCCATGGTCATTTGCTTATGTGTCCTTTTGAATTGATTCATAAGTGCAAATTGGTTTCCCTAACTTTCTGTTTGCCTTTTAATTTGTATGTTTCTTGAATGATAGAAGTTTTGAATTTGTTGTAGTCAAATCCATCAGTCTTGTCAAATTCTCTCAAAAAATCTCATTGGGATTTTCATTGGAATTAGATCAAATTTATAAACTAATAACCTTCATTAAAAATTTGTGGCTGCCTTCCCAGTTGTTCATAGGCTACTGTGAACCACTGTGGATAAGATACTCCCTTCCTCACCTCCACCATCACCAGTGTTCATTCATTTAGCATACATTTATTGAAGGCTTACTGCCTGTGAGGAGACTATAGTAAGACCCCTGCATACAAAGGCGTTCCAGTCCAAGAGTGTGTACATTGTCCAGTTCATTCATAAGTCCAACAAAGTTGGCTTAGGTACCCAATTAACACAACTGACTGTATAGAATTGTGTTCTGCTGCTGCTAAGTCGCTTCAGTCATGTCCGGCTCTGTGCGACCCCACAGACAGCAGCCCATTGGGCTCCACCATCCCTGGGATTCTCCAGGCAAGAACACTGGAGTGGGTTACCACTTCCTTCTCCAATGCAGGAAAGTGAAAAGTGAAAGTGAAGTCGCTCAGTCGTGTCTGACTCAGCAACCCTATGGACTGCAGCCTACCAGGCTCCTCCATCTATGGGAGTTTCCAGGCAAGAGTACTGGAGTGGGATGCCATTGCCTTCTCTAATAGGTTTATAATTCTTGTCAAACAAATAATACATAAAAAGCAATGAAATAAAGCATTTTTAATGTTACAATACCTTAAAAAGTACAGTAGTACAATACAACAATTGGCCACCAGGGGCTGACATCGAGTGAACAGGCGGGAAGACTTACTGACTGGAGGAGAGAGAGGAGGTGGGAGATGGTAGAGCTGAAAGATCCTTGGCAATAGGAGACAGAGGGCAAACGGCAGTGTCACTCGCGCCTGGTGTTGATGGCACAGGTTCTGGTGGTTCCTTGCTGGATTCAGTTTTGTCTACTCTTGGAAAAATGACCCAATGGTGTACGGGTAGTAGCTCTTTTTTTCTTAGATGACACGGGACAACATATGCTAGATACATGAACTAACTTATGTGAAGGGACATACAAACACATTTCTCCATCTTTCAAAGTTTGCAACTTGAAGGTTTGTGTGTAGGGGACTTACTGTATTTCGTTTGTAGGACTACGTTAGTGAATAAAATAAAAATTCCTTGTGATACATGAGTGAGTTAAACAGGAAAGTGACATTGCTTGAAGAACTGTGGCAGTCAATAAATGAATAAACATATATCAAGTGGTAAGTGCTGTGTAAAGAAAGCAAGGTCAAGGAGAGGGTAGCAGCAGCAGCTTTACTATTTTGTGTTGGTCAGAGTAGGCTTCTTTGATAAGGTGACCCCACGAAAATACAGAAGCATTGCCCAAGGATAACTGGAAAAAGAAAGTGTTCCAAGACAACATCCATGTAAGTCAGAGAATGGAGGATGAGAATTAGTAAGCCTTTTAGGAACTTTGGCTTTTACCCCGAGTTAAAATAAAATAGCAAGCAGATTCAAGGCATGAGAACCACTCAGGAGGCTGATGCCATTTCCAGGTGAGAGATGATGGTTGCATGGTTGAAGTGGTTTGAGATGAGGTGTATTTTGAAGGTTGAGCCAAAAAAATTTCTCATGGATTAGATATGGTTGTGAGAGAAAGAGAGGAATTGAGGATAACAAGTTTTTCAGCTTGAGATACTGGAAGAAACTTTTCTTTCTTTCTTTCTTTCTTTTTTTTTTTAACAGAAGAGGAGGGGACTATCAAAAACAGATTTTTGGAAGGATGCGAGAATTTTAGTTTGGCAACACTTATTTTATATCTGGCCAATTTTGTAGCCTTTATAGCGAACTCTGCTTCCAACTGTTTCCCTGTTTTTTTTCTCTGAGGGATTTTTAAAAATTAACTCATATTGGAGTAGTTGATTTATAATGTGTTTGTGCTGTACAGCGAAGCGAATCAGTTAAGCATATACATATATCCACCCCTTTTAGATTCTGTCCCCATACAGGTCACTACAGAGTATTGACTCTCTAAGGGACTTTAAGATAGACAATATTGTCTGGGAGAAAAGGTGCTTGCAGGTAAACAGCTTAAGGAATGATTTCTTTCCGTGTCCACCTTGTTGCCTTTGAAGTCCTACTTTCAGCTTTATAAGAGTTACTGGGTGCATCCTCCGGCCATTTCCTGATGGTATTCAGATGTGTGGGCTGAGGAGGGGTGTTTTGTATCGTTATGTCACACTACCTTTTTGGTAATGTTGCTTCTTGATTAACCTGGTGTAATAATTATTCCTTTCCTTGCTAGACACTGAATACCATTTTCCAACATTTTAGCAGCTTTAACTTCTTCTCATTGCCAACTAAATATCCTTTGATATCAAATACAATTTTCTATCCACGTTCATCTAGCTTTTCATTTCATTATTTGAAATTTGTAACATGGTAAAGAAATGAACTTTTTATTTTTTAAGTTTGGAAGGGATTGGCAATAAATTCACTCACTATCTTTGATTATTAGAAATCCTGTATATGATATAATGATTGGAAATAGAAATTTATCTTTCCTCATATGTTCCTACTTTTTTTGAATTAATCCTTCTAAGCTTTGGTTTTTAGAAATATCTATCCAGAGATTAGCCAATATTCTTAGTTTCTAGCTCTGTGAAACTTTAAAAGTCTAATTTTCATGAGTTTTTAAGAGGAAGTTGTTGGAGTGCTGGTTGGATTTTAGTAAGCATTTACTATCTAAAACTGGAAAAAGAATTTTTCTTAATGATGTGGTAATGTGGATACTCTTATCATACAACATATCCTTCCATTTTATGTTCTCCCATATATGTATGCACTTGTGTGTGTCTGTCTTTTCAATTGGATTTCTGAACTCAGGACACTGTTGTTACTGTATCCTTGACTTTAGTTTAAAAATAATATACCCCTGTGACACTACTGCCAAAGTCATTCCTGTTTGCCTAAAATATTTTAGAGAGGACAATAGACAATTACAGTAGGGCTTCCCTGGTGGCTCAGATGCTAAAGAATCCACCTGCTGTCAGTACAGGAGACCTGGGTTCGATCCCTGGGTCAGGATGATCCCCTGGAAGAGGAAATGGCAACCTACTCGGATATCTTACCTGGAGAATTCCATGGACAGAGAGCCTGATGGGTTCCAGTCCATGGAGTTGCAGAGAGCTGGACATGACTGAATGACTAACACTGACTGAATAGAACCTTTGTTGGAGGGGCAGAAATGCTAAGACAGTTGTAAAACCTGGGCACACAGCCTTTAAAGCTTCCCCAGGGACCCCTGTGTTACTTTTGCTTGTCTCTCAACTTTACAAAAGATAGTATAAGTTGTCTTATTGGGATTTTCAACATTATGTTACTAACATTTAAAAATCAGTGATTTTTTCCATATAGCTCTAGTTTATTCATTTTCGCTGCTCCACTGAGCAAATAATACTGTGACTTATCCATTCTTCTCTTGGTGTGCATTTGGTTTTCCCTCAGGTTATCTTATTTTATAAATATGCCCAATGCTATTACTCTGAACATTCTTGAACATGCCTCCTGCTATATGTGTGCTAAGGGTTGGGTGAGGGGACAGTTATGTATCCATGAATTAGAAATGCTAGGTGGTAAAATAGGAAAAGGAGCATGGCAAGGCTGTATATTGTCACCCTGCGTATTTAACTTATATGCAGAGTACATCATGATCCAGAAAATTTCAAGTTGTGGTGTTATGAGTGTGATTTGCAACACGTTTACTTATCTGTCTTCCTCACTAACTAAACCAGTTACCTTGATAACAGGCAATGGCTTCCATCTCTCTCACTCTACTGATTGGCACAATTCTGAACACAGAATAAGAGGAGTTAATGGAATGAATAAATTTCATAAGCAGTCAGACACATTCCAAAAAGATCTACCTGTTACATTTGTTTGAAAAATGAGTTATATAGATGAATGAAAATTTAGTGAAATTTTAATATGGGCAGTTAAGCCTTGGTACTTATTTACGAGAATGCCTTTGTTTGCATTATCCCTTAAAGCCTGGATTTTCATTCTGACTGTTGTTGTTTAGTCACTGTCATGTACGAATCTCTGCAACCCATGGACTGCAACACACCAGGCTCCCTTGTCCTTCACTATCTCCCTAAGTTTGTTCAAATTCATGTCCATTGAATCAGTGATATTATCTAATCATCTCATCCTCTGCCACCCTCTTCTCCTTTTGCCTTCATCTTTCCCTGCATCAGGGTCTTTTGCATTGAGTTAGCTCTTCGAATCAGGTGGCCAGAATAATGGAGCTTCAACTTCAGCATCAGTCCTTCCAGGGAATATTCAGGGTTTCATTCTGATAACTCCTCTCCAAATATCAATAGTATCCATGTCTTCAATGTTCAACTCAAATACACCTAGATTCTTCCTTGATTACTCCAAATATAGATGGTCTCTTGAGAGAATCAATTCCTAGGCAAGTTGATAAGAAGCCCGGGGTCTCCAAGGAGTAGAAAGGGATCCAGAGCCCTCAAGAAGGAGAAAGGGGTCTGGGGCTCTCAAGGAGAAAAGGACAAACTTTTTTTTCTATATTGCTTTGTCTTAGTCAATATAACAATGTATCTTGCTCAAGGACATGTTTCTCCTTAACAAGGACCTACTGACTAATCTTGTTATCTTAAGTATGTTGTGGGAGTGGGTCTGGTAAAAGTATATAAGGCCTTGATAAGACTAGTAAGTGGGGCACTCTGTCCCCCTTCTGATGTCTATGTCAGAAGCTTTTTCTGTCCCCTTTCATACTTTAATAAAACTCTGCTACACAAAAGCTCTTGAGTGATCAAGCCTGGTCCCTGGTCCTGAAGCTAAATCTTCTTTGGAGATCATGAATCCATCATTCACTGTAAACGATCACTCTCTTCCTTCTTTGAACTCCTGTCGCACACTGTATTCCTTTTGTGATAATTACCCACAAATCAATGAACCTACCATAGTGCCCTGGGTTCCTGCCATTGGTGAATTCACTTTAGTATAAACTTAAGACTGTAAACGTCCTGTGGAGAACATAAGTCTATTTAATTTACCTTTGTAGCCTGTCTCTCTGCAAACATAGAGCTTTGATCTGGGCTGGAGATGAGTAGACGTTTGCTGAAAAAAATAATATCAAGTTAGATTTTTTTCTGTTACCCAACTGAACCCTAGGCAGTTGCACATATAATATAGCTTCTGGAAGAAAAACAGTGTTACATTTGAGGAGGGCTTAAGTTTACTCTTACCCTTTCATTTTCTGAAGCTAATAAGTATGTTACATAGGAGTCTTTATTCCTTGAAAAGTCCATTTTATTTTCTCAGGTACAGCTTCTGTCAGAGTTAGCTGGAGATCCATTAGTCAAAGTTTTATACTCCAGTTTAGAACTTTAGACAATGTCTACCTAATGCTTGGCATTAGAACTAAAGACTGAGTTTCTTTTTTTCAAGATTTTTAAAAATGTTTATTTTAATTTAATTTATTTATTTATGGCTGTGCTAGGTCTTCATTGCTGTGTGGGCTTTCCCTGCTATGCGCTAAATAGTTGCAGTCATGTCTGACTCTTTGTGACCCCATGCACTGTAGCCCACCAGGTTCCTCTGTCCATGGGGTTCTCCAGACAAGAATACTGGAGTGGGTTGCCATTTCCCTCTCCAGGGAATCTTCCTGACCCAGGGATCGAACCCACGTCTCTTATGTCTCCTGCATTGTCAGGCGAGTTGTTTTTTATTTTTTTTACTAATGAGCCAGCTGAGAAGCCCTGGCTTTCTCTAGTTGCAGTGAATGGAGGCTACTCTCTAGGAAGGTACACAGGCTTCTCCCTGTGATGGGTTTGCTTGTTGCAGAGTGCAGGCTCTAGGGTGTGAGGGCTTCAGTAGTTGCAGCACGTGGGCTCAGCAGCTGTGGCCCTTGGGCCTAGTTGCCTCAAGGCATGTGGAATCCTCCTGGATCAGAGGTTGAATGCACTTCTCCTGCATTGGTAGGTAGACTCTTTACCAGTGAGCCACCAGGGAGGCCTGCGTAATCTTTTTTTTTTTTTTTTTAATGTGGACCATGTGCTCAGTCACTTCACTCGTGTCCGACTCTGTGATCTCATGGACTGTAGCCCACCAGGCTCCTCTGTCCATGAGATTCTACAGGTCTGTGTGGACCATAGACCACGTTTAAAGTCTTTATTGAATTTGTTACACTGTTACTTCTGTTTTTATGTTTTGGTTGTATAACTATGAAGCATGTGGGATCTTACCTCCCCGACCAGGGATCAAAGTTGCATCCCCTGCTTTGGAAGGGGTAGTCTTAACCCCTGGACCACCAGGGAAGTCCCCCAAACCTACTGTACTAGGAGTGGGTTTATGTCAGGAAAAGGAAGTGGGAGAAATAAACCATGACTCTTCCATATAGGAAAGAAAGGGCAGTTTGTTGTGAGACTACTAGTTCTAGGGAATTAGGTGTGGAAAGGCAGAAGAGAAATAAAAGTGATACCCTAATCTGATAAACAATCCACATCACTTACACACAAGCCATTGCATGGAATCCTTTAATGATGATACCTATCATACATAAACCAATTTCTGTATGTTGGGAATAAAACAAACAAACAAAAATCTAGGAATACTATGATTTTGCATTCAATATTATTTTTATGATAATTTTCAATTCAAGAAAGACAAATAAACAACAATAAAAGCAATTATTGGGCATGGTTTTATGGCATGGTTTTAATACAAGTTTGAGGATACAAAACTGAATAAGAATTAGGTTGACATCACTCAAAGAAAGCTTGTAATTTGGTGGTATGAGGGTAACTCTCCCCCCAAGTTCAGTGGGATAACTATTTTCATAAAAATTCAAGAAAGACAAATAAACAACAATAAAAGCAATTATTGGGCATGGTTTTATGGCATGGTTTTAATACAAGTTTGAGGATACAAAACTGAATAAGAATTAGGTTGACATCACTCAAAGAAAGCTTGTAATTTGGTGGTATGAGGGTAACTCTCCCCCCAAGTTCAGTGGTATAACTATTTTCATAAGATGGAGAAGGCAATGGCACCCCACTCCAGTACTCTTGCCTGGAGAATCCCATGGATGGAGGAGCCTGGTAGGCTGCAGTCCATGGGGTCGCAAAGAGTCAGACACGACTAAGCGACTTCACTTTCACTTTTCACCTTTATGCACTGGAGAAGGAAATGGCAACCCACTCCAATGTTTTTGCCTGGAGAATCCCAGGGACGGTGGAGTCTGGTGGGCTGCTGTCTATGAGGTCGCAGAGTCAGACATGACTGAATTGACTTAGCAGCAGCAAGATATTAATAAAGATTTATATACTAAAGATATAAACTAGATGCTATATGAATACACAGAAAACTTTTAGGGAAAGAATTTGAAGTTCCTCAGTGATAGAATGGGTGTGTTTATTAATCTTCATATGCTAAGACCAGACATGAAGAAAGCCTTCAAAACTGATGATTGAATTGAAGTGAGCATTGGCAATGAAGAATGGATAGTTAGAGACTTAGGAGTTAGAGATTGAGATTTATGTGATTTGGATGAATCCTTCCAGTTAGCATTCTCTCCTGTGGGACACTTGATGGCTAAACTGAGTAAAAGGGCTACAATATTAATCCGTGGCATCGTCTCAGTAATTCTGTGAATACATTTTTTAAGCTCCCTTTTATAGAATAGAACTATGAGCTCCAGAGAAGGAAATGACATGATTATTAAGATCAGATTTTCCATCACACCCCATTTCTACACATTTAATTTCCTTCCTGATTCCAGCTACCACTGAAACCTTACAAACCTAATATTAGAATCAACCTTCTAGTTGCCTCAGCCTGAATACATCCTGCCGTGGAGAGTTATACTTTTTTTTCTGCTTCCTGGTCACCAGGGTTTAACATCTACAAGTCCACAGTCTATTAAAACCTTCTTATAGTCTGTATTGAAATTCCAATGGTCATGTCCTGTTTCCCTAGTCAGCTTGAGAATGAAGCAAAGTAAAACAAGTGTTACTAAGTCATGTCCAACTCTTTGCGACCCCATGGACTGTAGCACACCAAGCTCCACTGTCCATGAAATTCTCTAAGCAAGACTACCAGGGTGTGTAGCCATTCCCTTCTCCAGAGATCAAACCTGGGTCTCCTGCATTACAGGCAGATTCTTTACAGTCTGAGCCACCAGGGAAGACCCTGAGAATGAAAGCCAGGCTTAATTCATCTGTATCCTTAATTTCTAACACATTGACATGTTTTCTGAATAAATAAAACAGCAAAACATAATTGCTCTTAGATGGAGAATGCCTGATTTCCTGCCATTAGCTGTTTCATCTGCTGTGTTAGTTGGTCAGCATTTATTTTCCTCAGGAGCCCCAGTTCTCTAAACTCTATGTGTCATATGCCTTCTAACAAAAATACTCACCAGATTATTGAGTATATTAGAGCTCCATTTTCATTGAGATAAAATTGATGTCTAGCATTATATTAGTTTCAGGGGTGCAATATAATAATTTGATATTTGTATATATTGAAAAATAACAAATCTTGTTAACATCCATCACCACACATAGTTACAAAATATCTTGAGTGATGAGAACTTTTCAGATGTACTCTCCTAGCAACTTTCAAATATACAATGCAGTATTATTAATTATAGCCACCATACTGTATGTGATAGTCCCAGGATTAATTTACTTTATGACTAAAAAATTGTACCTTTTGACCATCGTTAGTTTAACTTTGTTTTGTTTCAGTATTGCTTGATTTTTTATTTTCTTATTTTTAACTTTGAAATATTTGACTATAAACAGAAAATATAAAATGCACTATCCTTCTGAATTCAAATCCTTCTTCCTGAACTGTAATCATTCATTGCTTTTTTTTAAATTTTAAGTTTTAAATTGAAGTAGTTGATTTACAGTGTTGTGTTATTACTGGTGTACAGCAAAGGGATTCATTCATATGTATGTATTGTTGTTTAGTCACTAAATCATGTCTGACCCTTTGCAACCCTATGGAATGCAGCACACCAGGCTTCCCTGCCCTTCACTATCTCCTTGAGTTTGGTCAAACTCACGTCCATTGAGTTGGTGATGCCATCCAATCGTCTCATCCTCTGTCAACTCCTTCTCCTCCTGCCCTCAGTCTTTCTCAGCCTCAAGGTATGTATATAAATTAAAAAAAAATTCTTTTCCATTATGGCTTATCATAGATATTGAATATAGTTCTCTGTGCTGTGCAATAGAAACTTGTTGTTTATATTCCGTTTTTTCTCTGTTCTAATTGAAATATAGTTGATTTACAATGTTCACCACCTTTTTAGCAAGGCTGAGTGAGGATAAACTCAGTCTTTGACAATGCTTCTCATTTTCCTTCACTCAGGTACAACAGTTTGGATGGTATAGAATTCTCGGACCACATTTGCTAGATTCTCCCAAAGTGAAAGTGGCCTTGAGTCACAGCCTGAAGCTTGAGGACAGCATCTTAATATATTTCAACCAAAGTGTTTGTTTAAGGAGATGATGATGATGTGTGTGCTCAGTCATGTCGGACTTATTTAAGGAGAAATTTTAAATTAATTTATAAACTGCATTGTGTCCTCACTCCTTTGAGTCGTTTATCCAAAATGCTTGTCATTAGATTTCTCCCTCTGGTTTATTTTTCTTCCACTCATGTAACTGCTGACTCATGAACTGTGAATTTGGTGTTATTTTAGGCACCTTACTTGACAGAACATCGAATTAAACTCCCAGGGAAATTTTATGAAAAGGAGTGGTACAGAAGAAAGGACACCAAACTGAGCCCAGGAAACCACTTGTCCAAGTACTGACTCTGATATTTACAAGCCACACCAACATTAGCAAGTCACTTCCTCTCTCTGGACCTTACTTCGTGTATCTGTAAGATCGGTGGTTGACCTAAATGATTCTGCATGATTGTTCCATATTTCTAAGTGGAGGATAAAATCTGACAAATGGTAACTTCCACAGTAGGGAAGAACAACTGGTAAGTCCACAGATGTTAGTTCTGTGTACACTTTTATATTAGCTGGTCTTTGGTGTCTTCTCTGAGTTTAAGATCATAAGAGGATGTGGAAAAACATCCTTCTTTCTACAAATCCATGTGCATGTGGGGCAACAGGTGTTGGCTTTCTGTCGGGGTCCAGCCCCAGTGGATCCAGGGTAATTGGAAGCGGGGACGGAGTCAGCAACCTAGGAAAGAGCTATTTAATTAGAAATATAAAGAGAGATTAGGAAAGAATAGTGTAGTAGGAAAATTACTGGAGAAAAGAGGCTGAATAACCTGGTTTATGTGGAATACCAATAAAACTTCTAGACAAGAGATTTGCACCACCTACGTAGGCCACAGGTGTCCTCCCGTTCTCCCAAAGGTGAGAAGACACTAAGGCCTCCCCGGTCAGATCTTAGAAGCCCAGGCATAATTAGCAGGCTTGACGGGCATCCACGCTCCAGATGGGAATTCAGCCAGAAAAACAGAGAACAAGAAAGAATGACACAGGGGAATCAGTCTTTCCAGGAACTGATCCAATTTATTTTTCAGGTTTGCTTATATACCTTTTTTTTACACATAGAGACAAATGGAAATTTCAAAGTCACGTGGGGGTCAGCAGGTCCTGATCTTTATCAAAATCAGGTGCTTCATATAAATGTATACAAAAGGTCTTAGGTGGCTTTACATCATCTCTGGCCAGGGGGCCTGTTAACATTTTATGGCCCTTTCTTTCTGATAATGGTCAGTCAACCAGAAAACTTATTGTCCAGGGGTGAATTTTCTTAAACCAGGCGCCACCCTCCAAAGGTACCAGATAAAGTTGCATTCCTATAGGGTGAGGGTGCAGGGGGTTATAATCAATAAAGGAATTTACTTAGCCTAAGGTTTAACATGATTAATATCAAAGGTTAATACTTATTTCCCCTATATGCTAGTTATATTCATTAATGTATATAAGGGCAGGGAATATGGAGACTTGGCAGCAAATATTGGCCCAACAAATGAAAACTCTTCACCACTAATACTATACTAATAATTTTCTAACTTCTCAGAAGAGTCTGTATTTAGAAAGTTTAAAACATCTCATGCCTCTCATGGTTGGGAGGTTGTGAACAATCACATGTGGCCGGATGAACCTGCCCAGGCAGGCTGGAGAACCTTCAGAGGAGTTTGTAAGTTGAAACACTCTTGTCATGCCCAGGAATTTTTATTAACTTGAGCTGTAAGTTAACTCCTTCTCCAAGAGAGGTGGTGGGGGACAGCCCCCTGTAAAGTCAGAGGTGTAGGTGAAAGTGATGGATAGGGAGGCCTGGCGTGCTGTGATTCATGGGGTCGCAAATAGTCGGACACGACTGAGCGACGGAACTGAACTGAAAGTATGCAGATGTTCAACTTTATTGGATAATGACTGTTTCTGTTATTAATGCTACCAAACAAGCCACCTCAGACTGAATGGCATGAAACAGTGTTCATCTTATTCTTGTAGATTCCCTGGATCAGAATTCAGAATACAGTTGGAATGCCCTGTTTCTGATACATGATGTGTGGGGCTTCAGTTTGACAAGACACAATGCTGGGAGCCAAAATACTGGGACCAGAGAATCATTTCCAAGATGGCTCCTTCACCCACGTGTGCGGCATGTTAGGGGTGCCTGGGTGGCTTTGCTAAGGGACACTGGTCTCTTTAGGGTGATAGCCTCAGGGTGGTCAGACCTCTTACATGGTGTATCTTTGTTTAGCAAACAAGGGTGGAAGCTTCCTGTTCATTTAAAACTGGCCTGAGAAGTCACCTAGCATCACTTCCATCCTATTCTGTTGCCTGAAGTGGTCACAAACCCTCTCACGTTCAGAGGGAAGAGACAGAACCCCATCTTTTAATGGGAGGAGTGTCAAAGAATTTCCAACTGTATTTTAAAACCACCATAATAGTTTATTCCACAGCTAGATGTCCCAGTTTATAGTTTTTAAAAATGTAATTTTAAGTATTATTACAGATTACTATTGATTGTTTGCTGCTTAAAAAAACATTCCAAGCACTCGTCTAGAAGCTCTGTACCTGCCTGTGTGCTCAGTCACATCCGACTATGTGATCCCATGAAATGCAGCCTGCCAAGGCTCCTGTATCCATGGGGTTCTCCAGGCAAGAATACTGGAGTGGGGATCTTTCCAACCCAGGGATCGAACAGGAGTCTGCAGCATCTCCTACATTGGCAGCTGCATTCTTTACCCCTGAGCCACCTAGAAAGCCCCTGGTAGCTGTAGGACTGTGGAGTTTTGTTCTATGTATAAAGCAGTTCCCCAGTACCAAGCTGTGAAAGAGGGAAAATGATGGAACTTTTACTTGCTGTTAGAAAAATTTTTGAATTCTTTTGGAGGGTTGAACCAAAGTTGTTGGAGCACTACTAATGAAAGCCTTGAGATTGCATTGTACTTAGGAGTGATGGGAGCCACTGATGGAGGCTGAACAGAGACATCGCGAGATGAAACAGAATTGGGTTACTATTTTTGATCTGCTTTAAATGTTTTGTGCCTTTGTAGGAAGGAATCTAATAGTTTTAATAGATTATTTTTATTTTATCAGTGTTTATCCTTTGAGGAATATATGTAACTGGCTATTTCTAGCAGAATCAAAATTACTGAATGTTTTAATTTTGTGTGGAAGAAAGTTGTGTGTGTTGTTGGGGGTCTCATGTATATAGTTGGAAGTTGAGGGTCTACTTCTTAATCTCTCATAAGTCTTAGCAGATCAGTCACTTTATTGTTTTCGTTAAGAGACTTAGTTCCTGGAGTCTTTCTTTTGTTCTGTGATTCTGTGATTAGTGATGTGAGTTTTAAACTTATCACAAAATGTGAGCTGCATCAAACTGTTTCTATTATATTTTTCAACCCTGCATGCTCCCACTCACTTCATCTTGTTGAAAACCACCCCTGGGAGTAGGGTGGGTAACTCACTCTGCAGCAGTCAGGTGGCATTCAGCAGGTGTCTGTGAGCAGCTTAAGCATTTTACAGTCACCCTCTGTGATGACCCTGTCTGTCTCTGGGGAAACAGTAAAAGTTGCATGTGCTTATTTTGTAGTTGCCTTAGCACTTCTGTCCTTCACAAAGATGATATTTATTGACTTTCCTAGAGCTGTTTGGATTGTTCAAACACAGTTTTTGGTGGAAGTGAGATTGTTGTACAGATGAACTTTCTCTTCTACCATGTCATAGTGAAGTTTTTTTCTTTAGTTTGAATTTACATGTAGTTCTGAAAAGCTATACATGCATGCTGCCATGTGATACACCTGGAACATTTTCATCTCTAGAGTGGGTATTTTTCCTACGATTTCTGTTTAGCTTTTAGGAGCTGTATGATTGTTGGTAGTGGGGGTAGTGCTGTTGAGCTGTGTATCTTTATACTGTTTGCTCTAATGCAGCAGAGGAGAAAGAAAAACGGTTTTAACTTTGTTTTGTTCTTCAAAATAATTATGCTTGTCTTCTGTATAAAAACAGCTGAGTGTTGTAAAAGAAAAACTGGAGCAGTTTGAGAGACATGAACCTTTACCTAGTCAGATCTTTAGAGGGTGCCTAAATCAGGATCGACTGGAAAGAAACTTGTTCCAAACCTTATCTGGATGGAATCTTTCTGTGTGATGTGTGATCTGGAAAGAAACTGAGATTTTTGTTGAAATGCTGAAGCAATTGTTTGATCAACTTTACTGGGATTAAGCCTAGTTTGGGGAAGTTAGTTACTTAAATCACTCTGTTGTCTGTCGGTTTTAGTGCATTAGTAACGAGTTGGTACCTTGTTTGTAGGAACATACCTAAAAACTGAGCAAGATGTCGAGTCTCCTGTTTGTTTATAGTGTGTCACTTAGAAAACAGGAGTAGAATTTTGAAGCTATAAGGACCTTAGTGATCAATCAAGTGAGGAGACTTGAGGGCCATGCATACAGAATAGATTGGGGGCTTGATTTCCTTTGATAGTGAAATTCTTTTCCTTTTTTCCCTTTTTTTTTAAAAACATGTTGCCATTTAGATGATTGGTATATGTTTTCCTATTATTTATATGGTTTTGCTTATTTCTAAGACTAAGTCATCAGGCTTAATTTTATGTAAAATGTCAAATATGGTAGCACTGATCAGGTAGCCTTATTTCTGAATCCATAAAATAGGTGTTAAATTTTTAAAAGACAGCATTTGCATCACTGTTACGTGTACCCAGTTACAGAAGCCAAAGTAAATTTTTAAAATCAGAAAGGTAACTCTCAGCCCATGTTGGTGTATCGTACTTATATGAGCATCTTTTCCTGACATTTGCTTTAAGAGCTTGAATGACTGAATTACTTCTGACTGGGAAAGTCATTTACTCTTTTGGGTTTAGTTTTGACCATTTAAAAACTGAGATGTTTAGAGATACTATGGTTTCTTTCAGTTTTAAAGTTTGGGGCATGTTTTGAGAGGATGATTTAGATTTAAAGTTGATATCATTGGTCAACATCCCAGGACTTACAAAGTCTATATGAGTCTTGTAACTAAGGGAAAGAATTTTGTTGCAGCATCTGGAGTGAATTGAGCCTTTCAGATACCTATCTAGTTATAAATAATATCCTCTTCCCCCTGGTATGAATTACAGCTGTACATACAGGATGTGTACTTACGCCAATGGTCATAGGTTCATCACATCTTACAAAGAAAGCAATTTGTAAGCTTTTTTTCAGTCCAGCTCACAAGTTTTATAGATAAGAGAACTATTTATAGATAAGAGAACTGAGTGGTTGTTTTAAGGTCTGCCTTATAGAGCAGGGTTTCCCAAACTCAACTCGAATTGACATTTTAAAATTTATTTTTTTTGTTTATATTTGGCTGTGCTGGGTCTTAGTTTGCGGCATGTGGGATTTTCAACCTGTATGGCATGTGGGATTTCATTCAAACCCAGGCCCCCTGCATTGGGAACATGGAGTCTTAGCTACTGGACCACCTGCGAAGTCCCAGGGACTGGTTCTTAATGAGTTGGGAATAATTACTGTGGTTATTTCTCAGTGATCTTGAATTTGTGAATAAGTTTATCTTCATCACTTTTATTTATTTATAGTGAAAGGGACCACTACAGAATAATTGACCTGTGAAGCCATCTCCCTCATCACCCTCCAGGTCTCGTTACATACCCTGCCAAGCATGTTGGAACTCAATTAAAACAAAAGACATTTGGTCTCAGGTTCCTGTTTCTCAAGTGTGTTTCAGTTCAGTTCAGTCGCTCAGTCATGTCCGACTCTGCGACCCTATGAATCACAGCATGCCAGGCCTCCCTGTCCATGGGATTTTCCAGACAAGAGTACTGGAGTGGGGTGCCATTGCCTTCTCCGCTCATCCCTGCTAAACACAACTATAAACCCTGGAAATAATGCAAAAGGCAACCTAAGAAAAACTCTGAAAAGGTTGAAAAGAGGAAGGTGGATTAGTGACCTTGAAAGACAAGGGAAGAAAGGAATTTGAGGAGGAGCAAGTGGTCAGCTGTGTTAGACTGCTAATGGGGCAGTGATGGTAAAGCCTGAGAATGGGAGGTTGGGTTCAGCACAGTGTAGATGCCAGTGACCTTTACTAGCTAGTTCAGTGCAGTAGCTGGGGTGGGAGCTTGGATTTAAGAGAGAGTGGTAATGGGGAGAGAGAGACACAGTGAATATTTGTTGCAAAAAGGTAAGAGAGAAGTAGGATAATGATTCCCCTGGCCTCTTACTATGAGCTTGCTGCAGGGCTGGCCTGCCATCCTGTGTGGTACTCCCCTTCCACCTGCCAGAGGAATGAACCTATCTGGGCCCCTTTTTGTGGAATGTAATTTTTTACATGCCCTGTCACTATATTATTATTCTAGTCCTGAGGTCACTAATCCACCTTCCTCTTTTCAACCTTTTCAGAGTTTTTCTTAGGTTGCCTTTTGCATTATTTCCAGGGTTTATAGTTGTGTTTAGCAGGGATGAGCGGAGAAGGCAATGGCACCCCACTCCAGTACTCTTGTCTGGAAAATCCCATGGNTTGACATCACTCAAAGAAAGCTTGTAATTTGGTGGTATGAGGGTAACTCTCCCCCCAAGTTCAGTGGTATAACTATTTTCATAAGATGGAGAAGGCAATGGCACCCCACTCCAGTACTCTTGCCTGGAGAATCCCATGGATGGAGGAGCCTGGTAGGCTGCAGTCCATGGGGTCGCAAAGAGTCAGACACGACTAAGCGACTTCACTTTCACTTTTCACCTTTATGCACTGGAGAAGGAAATGGCAACCCACTCCAATGTTTTTGCCTGGAGAATCCCAGGGACGGTGGAGTCTGGTGGGCTGCTGTCTATGAGGTCGCAGAGTCAGACATGACTGAATTGACTTAGCAGCAGCAAGATATTAATAAAGATTTATATACTAAAGATATAAACTAGATGCTATATGAATACACAGAAAACTTTTAGGGAAAGAATTTGAAGTTCCTCAGTGATAGAATGGGTGTGTTTATTAATCTTCATATGCTAAGACCAGACATGAAGAAAGCCTTCAAAACTGATGATTGAATTGAAGTGAGCATTGGCAATGAAGAATGGATAGTTAGAGACTTAGGAGTTAGAGATTGAGATTTATGTGATTTGGATGAATCCTTCCAGTTAGCATTCTCTCCTGTGGGACACTTGATGGCTAAACTGAGTAAAAGGGCTACAATATTAATCCGTGGCATCGTCTCAGTAATTCTGTGAATACATTTTTTAAGCTCCCTTTTATAGAATAGAACTATGAGCTCCAGAGAAGGAAATGACATGATTATTAAGATCAGATTTTCCATCACACCCCATTTCTACACATTTAATTTCCTTCCTGATTCCAGCTACCACTGAAACCTTACAAACCTAATATTAGAATCAACCTTCTAGTTGCCTCAGCCTGAATACATCCTGCCGTGGAGAGTTATACTTTTTTTTCTGCTTCCTGGTCACCAGGGTTTAACATCTACAAGTCCACAGTCTATTAAAACCTTCTTATAGTCTGTATTGAAATTCCAATGGTCATGTCCTGTTTCCCTAGTCAGCTTGAGAATGAAGCAAAGTAAAACAAGTGTTACTAAGTCATGTCCAACTCTTTGCGACCCCATGGACTGTAGCACACCAAGCTCCACTGTCCATGAAATTCTCTAAGCAAGACTACCAGGGTGTGTAGCCATTCCCTTCTCCAGAGATCAAACCTGGGTCTCCTGCATTACAGGCAGATTCTTTACAGTCTGAGCCACCAGGGAAGACCCTGAGAATGAAAGCCAGGCTTAATTCATCTGTATCCTTAATTTCTAACACATTGACATGTTTTCTGAATAAATAAAACAGCAAAACATAATTGCTCTTAGATGGAGAATGCCTGATTTCCTGCCATTAGCTGTTTCATCTGCTGTGTTAGTTGGTCAGCATTTATTTTCCTCAGGAGCCCCAGTTCTCTAAACTCTATGTGTCATATGCCTTCTAACAAAAATACTCACCAGATTATTGAGTATATTAGAGCTCCATTTTCATTGAGATAAAATTGATGTCTAGCATTATATTAGTTTCAGGGGTGCAATATAATAATTTGATATTTGTATATATTGAAAAATAACAAATCTTGTTAACATCCATCACCACACATAGTTACAAAATATCTTGAGTGATGAGAACTTTTCAGATGTACTCTCCTAGCAACTTTCAAATATACAATGCAGTATTATTAATTATAGCCACCATACTGTATGTGATAGTCCCAGGATTAATTTACTTTATGACTAAAAAATTGTACCTTTTGACCATCGTTAGTTTAACTTTGTTTTGTTTCAGTATTGCTTGATTTTTTATTTTCTTATTTTTAACTTTGAAATATTTGACTATAAACAGAAAATATAAAATGCACTATCCTTCTGAATTCAAATCCTTCTTCCTGAACTGTAATCATTCATTGCTTTTTTTTAAATTTTAAGTTTTAAATTGAAGTAGTTGATTTACAGTGTTGTGTTATTACTGGTGTACAGCAAAGGGATTCATTCATATGTATGTATTGTTGTTTAGTCACTAAATCATGTCTGACCCTTTGCAACCCTATGGAATGCAGCACACCAGGCTTCCCTGCCCTTCACTATCTCCTTGAGTTTGGTCAAACTCACGTCCATTGAGTTGGTGATGCCATCCAATCGTCTCATCCTCTGTCAACTCCTTCTCCTCCTGCCCTCAGTCTTTCTCAGCCTCAAGGTATGTATATAAATTAAAAAAAAATTCTTTTCCATTATGGCTTATCATAGATATTGAATATAGTTCTCTGTGCTGTGCAATAGAAACTTGTTGTTTATATTCCGTTTTTTCTCTGTTCTAATTGAAATATAGTTGATTTACAATGTTCACCACCTTTTTAGCAAGGCTGAGTGAGGATAAACTCAGTCTTTGACAATGCTTCTCATTTTCCTTCACTCAGGTACAACAGTTTGGATGGTATAGAATTCTCGGACCACATTTGCTAGATTCTCCCAAAGTGAAAGTGGCCTTGAGTCACAGCCTGAAGCTTGAGGACAGCATCTTAATATATTTCAACCAAAGTGTTTGTTTAAGGAGATGATGATGATGTGTGTGCTCAGTCATGTCGGACTTATTTAAGGAGAAATTTTAAATTAATTTATAAACTGCATTGTGTCCTCACTCCTTTGAGTCGTTTATCCAAAATGCTTGTCATTAGATTTCTCCCTCTGGTTTATTTTTCTTCCACTCATGTAACTGCTGACTCATGAACTGTGAATTTGGTGTTATTTTAGGCACCTTACTTGACAGAACATCGAATTAAACTCCCAGGGAAATTTTATGAAAAGGAGTGGTACAGAAGAAAGGACACCAAACTGAGCCCAGGAAACCACTTGTCCAAGTACTGACTCTGATATTTACAAGCCACACCAACATTAGCAAGTCACTTCCTCTCTCTGGACCTTACTTCGTGTATCTGTAAGATCGGTGGTTGACCTAAATGATTCTGCATGATTGTTCCATATTTCTAAGTGGAGGATAAAATCTGACAAATGGTAACTTCCACAGTAGGGAAGAACAACTGGTAAGTCCACAGATGTTAGTTCTGTGTACACTTTTATATTAGCTGGTCCTTGGTGTCTTCTCTGAGTTTAAGATCATAAGAGGATGTGGAAAAACATCCTTCTTTCTACAAATCCATGTGCATGTGGGGCAACAGGTGTTGGCTTTCTGTCGGGGTCCAGCCCCAGTGGATCCAGGGTAATTGGAAGCGGGGACGGAGTCAGCAACCTAGGAAAGAGCTATTTAATTAGAAATATAAAGAGAGATTAGGAAAGAATAGTGTAGTAGGAAAATTACTGGAGAAAAGAGGCTGAATAACCTGGTTTATGTGGAATACCAATAAAACTTCTAGACAAGAGATTTGCACCACCTACGTAGGCCACAGGTGTCCTCCCGTTCTCCCAAAGGTGAGAAGACACTAAGGCCTCCCCGGTCAGATCTTAGAAGCCCAGGCATAATTAGCAGGCTTGACGGGCATCCACGCTCCAGATGGGAATTCAGCCAGAAAAACAGAGAACAAGAAAGAATGACACAGGGGAATCAGTCTTTCCAGGAACTGATCCAATTTATTTTTCAGGTTTGCTTATATACCTTTTTTTACACATAGAGACAAATGGAAATTTCAAAGTCACGTGGGGGTCAGCAGGTCCTGATCTTTATCAAAATCAGGTGCTTCATATAAATGTATACAAAAGGTCTTAGGTGGCTTTACATCATCTCTGGCCAGGGGGCCTGTTAACATTTTATGGCCCTTTCTTTCTGATAATGGTCAGTCAACCAGAAAACTTATTGTCCAGGGGTGAATTTTCTTAAACCAGGCGCCACCCTCCAAAGGTACCAGATAAAGTTGCATTCCTATAGGGTGAGGGTGCAGGGGGTTATAATCAATAAAGGAATTTACTTAGCCTAAGGTTTAACATGATTAATATCAAAGGTTAATACTTATTTCCCCTATATGCTAGTTATATTCATTAATGTATATAAGGGCAGGGAATATGGAGACTTGGCAGCAAATATTGGCCCAACAAATGAAAACTCTTCACCACTAATACTATACTAATAATTTTCTAACTTCTCAGAAGAGTCTGTATTTAGAAAGTTTAAAACATCTCATGCCTCTCATGGTTGGGAGGTTGTGAACAATCACATGTGGCCGGATGAACCTGCCCAGGCAGGCTGGAGAACCTTCAGAGGAGTTTGTAAGTTGAAACACTCTTGTCATGCCCAGGAATTTTTATTAACTTGAGCTGTAAGTTAACTCCTTCTCCAAGAGAGGTGGTGGGGGACAGCCCCCTGTAAAGTCAGAGGTGTAGGTGAAAGAGCATAAAGCAGTAAAGTAGGCAGACTCTGGTTTTGGGGGTAGATGCTCGGGAACAGGGGGTCTCCTGAGGCTCAATCCCGCCTTTGCGTATGCCGAGCCTCCTTCCTCATGACCTTTGCCACGGGCAGAGTTCCTCACGCTGGCTCCCTGCAGCTTTCCACCCTTCATCTCTTCCATCTTTTTCTTTATTTTTGGACACACTGAGTTTTTGATGCAGCACACAGGCTTTATCTAGTTGCAGCAAGTGGGAGTCTAGTTGCAGTGTACAGGTTTTTCATTGTGATGGCTTCACTTGTTGTGGAACCCCGGCTGTAGAGAGTGGGCTTAATTAGTTGTGGTGCATGGGCTTAGTTGCTATATGGCATGTGGAATATTCCTGCATCGGAGATTGAACTCTCTCCCCTGCATTGACAGGTGGATTCTTTACCACTGGACTACCAGAGAATTCCCTCACCTCTCCCTTCTTATTTATATTCTCCAATTTTCATTCAAAAGAGCCATAAAATAGTCAGGAGTCTGGGCTGTTCAAGGTCTGAAAAGGGATAGGGCTTTAGATTCCATCCACTGTATAGAGCCAGGACTGGACTCACTTTGAAAACATGAGTACGACTTGGGGGGGAAATGGATGTATGCAAATATGAATTACAAGTGCTCTCTCACCAAGTTCTGTGAAACTTTGGGATCAAGGTCACTTTGCTGTGGGATTCCACTTGAATGAGGGTAAGAGGGGGAAAGAGAGAGAGAGAAAAAAAGGAAACATGGCAAAATGCTAATAAGTTGCTGAATCTAAAGTGCATATGGGGGTTTATTCTGATTTTTGGAGTTTTAAAGTCAGTGGAAATAAGCATAGATCTCAAAATTGTTTTCCTTAAAACTATCCATTTCTGCTTACTTTCCACGAAGTTTTCCTCAGAGAGGTATGCAGTAGTTCTGCTATTCATACACCTAATTCCTTCCCTTCTTCCTTTCCAATGCCCTGTAGACTGATCCATTTTCTTCTCACTCCTCGGACAGGTAGAAAGTATTTTCTACTTACGCAATAGTCTGCAGATCCAGGTTCCTGGAGAGACATCTAAATTATCAGGGACATTTAGACTAGAGAGGTTGGAAGCTTAATACCCAGGAAGCAGGACAGTTTGCTCTTAGAAACATGTTAACAGAAAGCAGTTGGTGGCATCTGACAAGTGAGTTTGAACTTCAAGGACAATCTGTAGCAAAGAGGTAAAGATGGTGGATTTCTGGTCTTCACTTTCTAGACCTTTTCTCCCTTATTTTAGCATTTCCTCATCAAATATTTTATTTTGTTCATTTTCACTTCACTGCCCTTTTACTAAGCACCTACCACATGGCAGGCAGGTACTGAGTATATGGAAATGGATGAAAAGTCAGAATCTCACTAATTTCTGAATTCCCCATTGCATTGGAGTGGAATAAGTAAGACTTCTTGAGTTGACTCTTTGAGGTCAGGTGAAGACAGGTGACAGTTAACTTTCAGAAGTGATTCTAGTGGCGTCATTTGAGGTATTAGTGTGTAAGAGATGAAGGCTGCTCAGAGAAGGGGTCTGAGAGCTTTCTCATCAGCCAGTACCCAGCTGCTCCCTCTGTTTATGTGTTGTAATCAGAGAAAAGACATCAGGCAAAGATAACAGAATCCAGTGCATTGATAATGGGAGAAGGAAGAGACTAAAACTCTGGGAAGTACGATTTCTCTTTGGAGAACAGAAGGATATTCCACACAAGAAGATGTATTTGAAACAAAAGACCAGGTTAGTTGTTCCAGAGCCTATGAAAGTGACTATGAGTTACATCCAGGCTAGCTGCCAAGGAAGTTGGCATGCTTAATTCCTGAGGCATGTCTCGTTTATTTTTTCAGTATTTTAATGATCTTGGTTACATATATCTGAGGCTGTTGTTGTTATAGTGGAGAAAAATGTCTAAGTAATGATGTATTTTATACAACAGCAGTGTATAAGCTATCTCCATTTGTTTCTCTGTTATCTGAGTGTTGCCATTGGTGCAATATTTTTGAAGACGTATATTAATACAATGTTTTATGAAAATGTCAGGATGTCTTGCAATTGTTAAATTCATTGCTGCTGCTGCTGCTGCTAAGTTGCTTCAGTCAGTGGGCTGCCGTCTATGGGGTCGCACAGAGTCGGACACAACTGAAGCGACTTAGCAGCAGCAGCAGTAGGGATGAGCTGGAAGAAGAGTCTAAAGCATATTGCCTGGACCAGAAGTTCTATCAATACTTATTTTTAAAAACTGGAAAGTTAACAAATTGATTTTTGATTCAACTTCATTTTCTTGAAGATGTATCATTTATTCCTAAACCTCAGTAGCTCTGAGTAATATTTTCGAAAGTATGTTCTTACACACTTCATGCATATGATGGAACAGCATGCCTAGAGCTTGAACACTGATAAGAGCTTTTGTTCTTTTCATCTTTTCATCAGCTGGCTCAGTGTCAGTGACAGGCCTCAGATTTGCAATTTAGTGTTCAGCTGACTCTAAACACTATGCTCTTCCCAATAAACTGTATTTTATTTTTAAAGTGAGAAGAAAACGTTTCTCTGTAAGAGATTTTGATCATTCTAGAGATGGCCAGAAACAAGTTCTCCCCATGGAATAACAAATGCTGATATCCTCCTCCCCTGCTGCTTCCTTGCCCAAACTCTGTACTGTTGACTCTGCTTTAAGGAACCCAAGCTGGGGAGTAGTGTGATGTTTATGAGAAGCTTCTAAGTCCCATGCTGCTTGTAATAGGTACTTTAAGTTGTAAGGTGTGATCCTAGTCAGGCTCTTGCTTTGGTGAGTGAGCTAGATCAAGCAATAGCAATTTACTATTAATACTCTTACACTTTAATTTATGGCTTTTGAGTGAATGGGATTATTTATTTAGAATTTTCATAGGAGAAATTAGTATTACATACAGAATTTGAATATTCTAGCCTCAGTTTGATTATTGAAAGATTCTAAATGGAAATCACTTTTATAAAGCAGTGGATTCTCTAGGCAGAACAGTAGACAAAAATTTGTTTGGCTCACTCGGGAGGAGCCGTTCTGCGGAGGAGCCGTTCTGCGTTAGCAGTTCCTCTAATAGCCGAGATCTTTTCAGTACTAACTTTGTTGTTTTACTTTCTTCTAGAAACAGCAGATTCCTACCCTCTAAAAAAGGCACAGTAACTAAGCCACTGTTTTGTTCTGAATCTTCATCCTCCAGTTCAGTGTCCAGTTCTCGACCAGCCACAAAGAACTGTAAACCATTTCCATCCTTTGTAAGGCTTTATTTTTCTCCATTAGAACACTTAAGTGTGTCTCAGGCATTCAGGTCTTTCAGACTTAATTTAGATGTTTTTGAGTTTGAAAATTAAGCAGAGCCAAAATAAGTCTCATTTTTTAATATTTCCTGAGAATTCCTTATTCATAAATTATAATACATAGATGCAGATAACATTGAAAATTAATGAGCAACTAAAGCACACAGTAAGGAGTGCCTGTAAGAAGGCATGGATAATCTAGTTGAAGATCAATCCTATACAAGGCCTGACTTGGAAATATCACACAAGTAACAAAATAAGGGGACCTCACTAAGCTTGAAGAATACAAAGTAGTGAATTGTGAGACACAGATCAGCAGGAAAGACTCCCAAGAGGGGGGTGGTTTTTAGGAATAAGAGATGTTAATAGAAGTTAATTTCCTGGCTGTAGTCTTGCACAGAACAAACACAGTGGCCTGAGGACTGCTGAGAGTCTGTTGGAGAATTATTGTGTTTCTTTCTTTTATTGTGCCTGGCAGGTTATGTATTATGTATATGTTACCATGTTTAATAAAGAGTCTGACAGGTGGACATTGAGAGCAGTTTGAAGTACCTTATATAATTCTTTAAAGGTTAGGTGTGGTTTTTTTTTTTAAGCATATCTCTCAGTCTTAAACATGAAAAAATGGAATGTACACATAATTTATCTGCTGATCTACAGAATAATAACAATCTAAAGGTTGTTTAGAGGTGTCAGTTTACAAAGTTTAAAGGTGTGGGCTTTGTGACAAGAGTACAATCAGCAGAATTCACAAACATGGGAAATTCTAAAGGACAGATATCTCTGTTTCTTCCACAAATAAATTGTGAGGGGGGGAAAAAAAAGAGGAAAACTTAAAATTTGAGGTGTTTTAACCAAACACAGTGTGTGGGTCTTACTTGACTTTGATTTGGGCTGACCAGTTGAGATGATCCAGGAAATTTGAATAACTACTAGATATTTGACATTAAGGAATTTTTTTTAACATATGTAAAGTGAGTTTACCTTTTGGAGACACACATAAAAACATGTGCCAGATGTAATGATCTGATTATGAAAATTGGCTTCAAAATCAATCTGTAAGGAGGAGGGATAGATGTTTTGGATGTGGTAAGATTGGCCAAGAGTTGATAGTTTAAGCTAGTTGATGGTTATGTGGGAGTTCATTAAAATAGAATTCCAAGGTAAAGAACATGGACCAAGGTCAGGATTGTTTATACTGTTTCATAATATTAACATGGATTAGAGTCCTATGGGATTTGACCCTCCCTACCTATATCAAGGGTCAACTCCAGTGCATTTTTCTCCTTCACTGTCAGAGCTCCAGCTCCATTACCTGTATACAAGTTGTTTTTTCTTCCTAAGACATACCACAATCCTCATTCATGGTCCTCTGTATCTCTCCATAACCTCTACCCCTTACCTCAGCAAGTTTGCTTGTTCAAGTCCTAACTTACTCTTTGGCGCTCAGGTTGTTTATGCCACAGAGAAATTTTCCAGATCTCCCAGTCTAAATCTGATGTCATAGTTATTATCTCTTATCTCACGTTTTGCATGATTATTTATTAAATTTGTCTTCCCCATTAAGCTCTGAGTCACCATTTTTGTTTGTTGTTATTGTGTCCCCAACACCTAGTATCAGTTCAGTTCAGTCGCTCAGTTGTGTCCGACTCTTGCGACCCCATGAATCGCAGCATGCCGGGCCTCCCTGTCCATCACCATCTCCCGGAATTCACTCAGACATGTCCATCGAGTCCGTGATGCCATCCATCCATCTCATCCTCGGTCGTCCCCTTCTCCTCCTGCCCCCAATCCCTCCCAGCATCAGAGGCTTTTCCAATGAGTCAACTCTTCTCATGAGGTGGCCAAAGTACTGGAGTTTAAGCTTTAGCATCATTCCTTCTAAAGAAATCCCAGGGCCGATCTCCTTGGCTGAAATAATATGCCAAAATACACAAATCTTATTTCGGTTTCAGAGGTAATCTGACTCAAGCGGTGAGACAGAAGGGTCAAGTGTTCAACCCCGAATCTTACCAGGATGAGTTGGCTCTGGAACATTTACAAAACAGCTCTAGAAATCTGATATAACCTAGAGTGACAGCCACAGTGTCTTAACCCATTCTCATCTCTGAGTTTTATGACTAAAATGTGGGATGTTTGACACTAGACAGTTTGGTTCTCCTTCCCTGTCCCCCCCCCCAACTTTATTTCCCTCATCTCTGTAAATTTGGGGCCACAGGGATAATGTCATTGAAGTTCTGACTGAATACAGTGTCAGTTTTAGTGAACTACTCTGGATTTTATATTTAGAGCAGAAAACTGCTTTAGGTGTCTTTGAAGCCCAACACTCAAGACACTCAGAATTCTGTTGCTAATTGAAAACACCTATTTCCTGATTATGCCTCTTAAGAGATTTTGTCTCTTGTCCTCTTTGTACCTTTTATAATACAAAATTAAAATCCAAAGTTTATATCTATTTAATAATTGTTCTTTTCTGATATACATATTGTACTTTACAGTTAAGATTATATCATTTTGTGAATACCACATCCTGTGAGGCTGATGTTGCTATTATTTCTAGAGATCAATTTATACATGTCTAGGGTCATACAAAGTAAATAAAAATGAGAACTTGGCTTAAACCTATCTTCCTGCTCTTCCTTCTGTTCTTTTCACATCGCTCTTGAGCTTGGTAGTTAATACTTGTATACACATTTTTTTATGCTACTGTTAGTAATGTTAAGATTTTCTGTTCTTTCCTGTATTGACCCTAAGCCTTACCCTGGATACTGTGAATCTAGCAGCTGTGTGCTCCGACGTTCGATGATGATCTCAATTTCACGTAGTCTGTTTTATTGGTTTTATAAGTCATCTAAAGAACCTAGAGACTTCAGAATGTTGGTGTTTCGGAAATTTTGCACTTCTGGAAGTAGCACATAACTGTTGAATAGTTTTTGGTAGAATGTAGTACTGTGTAACTTGCTGTGGATAATCATTTTACTTTTATTTTGTTACATTTCCAGGTCAGGGAAAAGTATAATCCACCACCACTGTTCTACTGGACTTAAAGATTTCCCATCCTGGACTAGAACTAGGTGACTTAGCTAGGTCAGGTGTTTGACATGGTTCAGTGCCGAACTTTAGTATTACTTTCAGATAAATCAGCTTTTACTGCAGTTTATCTTTGAGTAAAAAGGCAGTGCAGTATCTGCCACTGCTGCCTGTGGCAGCACTGTAAACAGTGTAGATGGGGTTTATCAGTTACAAAGAGTTGTATTAGTAATCTCTTTTACAGTCAGTTGGCAGTCTTTTCTCTGTGTGAGTAGAAATTGCTTTCTGTGTTGCTTTTCTTAGTGGTAGAACTAAGGTAAGTTATTCTTAAGGTGTAGTAAAAAAAAGATTTTATCATTGACACCTTTGAAGATTCATTTCTTGTCTAGTTGCTCAGTCATGTCTGACTCTTTGTAATCCTATGGACTGCAGCACACCAGGCCTCCCTGTCCATCACCATCTCCCAGAGTTTGCTCAAACTCATGTCCATTGAGTCAGTGATGCCATCCAGCCATCTTGTCCTCTGTCATCCCCTAAGAAAAGTTTAATCTCCTTACATCAGAGTCCCCATATTGATCTGTTTGTCCTCAANCAGGCCTCCCTGTCCATCACCATCTCCCAGAGTTTGCTCAAACTCATGTCCATTGAGTCAGTGATGCCATCCAGCCATCTTGTCCTCTGTCATCCCCTAAGAAAAGTTTAATCTCCTTACATCAGAGTCCCCATATTGATCTGTTTGTCCTCAAATAATAAAATATAACCATTAACATCATTCAAGAGGATTTTAGAGAATTAAAAACAAAAATTAATCCCTTTCTTGTTTTCTCTGTTGACCAACATGTAACTTGAACTCTAAATTTTTAGTACTTTCCATTATTTAGCTTTCAATTGTTTATAAATACCAGAGCTTTCTTAGAGGGAATGATTTTTTGGTTCAAGTAAATAATTATTGTTAGATCCCATAGAGCATATTAAGCTCTCAATATGTGGTAATACTCTAACCCTGTTTAAAATAAACCAACAACTATTAAAGCTATATAGGTTCACATAGTTAAAAAATAAATCTATTTATAGAACATACACTATTATACAAATAAATACTGGTAACATAGCTGGCAATGTTACAGTTTACTAGTCATGTGATATTACAGAAGCAGTTATTGGTATTGTATCTTTCCATGTTTAGGGACCCCAAAAACCAATTCATTGTGTAAAAGTTTAATGGATCTTTATCCCACATATGTAGGCAAAGGAAATTTACCAGTAAACTGTTTAATAAAATCAAGGAACAAAATATTAGTTAAAATGACTTCCCACTCAGGTGGTAGTCCAGTACATGCAGACAAAGTATTTTGGTAAAAAGTGAGATAACAGTTCACAGAAAACACCTTAGAAGGCATCCTCGCGTCCTGCACAGAAACAGGATTTACTAATTTTTAGCACAGAGTAAGCAACAGGAAAGAGTTAAAAGACTTCTCAGTGTTGGAATCCACATTTTTTTTCCTTCATTATTGAAAATGACAACAGTAGAAGCCAGTTCATCATTATATTTACGTAAGTATCTCTCTGCAGTCTTAGTGACATGTTATTTTTAAAGCATGACCCTGCTTTTAAATCACTGTCTCTCATTTTGAGCTGTAAATTATTAAGAGTAATAATCAACATTTTGAATATTAGGGATGAAATCTACCTCTGCCTCTGATAGACTGAACTTCTGTAGCATGTTGTCTTTGTTAAGGAAAAAAATACATAAACTCTGTGCTTGAAGCTGTTATTCTTACACTATGTTTTGTGTTCTGATTTGCCATTGGAGTGTCATAACATCTTCACAGCTCGCCTCAGGCTTGCTAACTGTACACCTCCCACCTTTGTTAACAATTCAAATTTCTGGCCACGTTGCTGATATTTTGAACACAAGATACTTTTTGGACACTTAAGGTGGGGTTTTCCATTGTTCATTAATTACAACATGACAACTTCCTACTGAAAATTTTATCTGGTTAGAAACTGTCATATGACAAATGTATTTGTAGAATTGAAACATGTTCATAATTGGAGGTTGTGGTCCTCCCTTAACACTGCCTGTCTTTAATTAGCTTATTAGGCTTCCAAAAAAAAAAAAATACCGGTAATTAGGTTTTGCACTAGTATTTAGAATAATATTTATCAGGCTGTTCATTTTGATAATAAGAAAATTGAAAGGGACTATTCCTTAATATTTGGGGAAAAAAGTGTTTATCCACCAGAGTTCTTAGAAACTGAAATGTTTTAAGGAATTTTCTTTTCCTTTTGTATTTTTAAGTTTTCACATAAAGTGTTTTCATTTCCTTCTTTCTTTTTCCTTGACCTCAAACAAGAAAGAAAATTCTTTTCTTTAAGATGTGTCAAAATTCAGAAATAATAAATTTCCTCTTTCCTGCCAATTCAGAGTGCTTGCTGTTGGAACACTTTGGTGAGAGGCTTCTGAGTGGAGTTCAGGATCCTTGGGCAAGACTGCCAGGATTATTTGTCCACCAAGGGTGACGAAGGAAGAAGTGCTGTAAATTAGCCAAGAAATGATCTATCCCCGCTATGGTTTTCAACGTTAGAGTATTACTTGGGCTAGCCACTGTCAGTTGTTAAAACACATTTGTCTGAGAATAAAGCTGTCATTAAGTGGATGTTTTGTGAATTTTACTAATCACTTTTTGGCTTCAAAGTGCTGCCTTATATGGTATTTGACTCCCCTTCTACTTTGTTTTCTTGAAGACTTAGGATTTGTAAAGAAGCAGATAAAAACTGGTTGCTTACACATAAGAGTGACAGGAAGAAATAAGAATTGAGGAGATTTTATTTAAGAATAGTATTATGTGGTTCATGTTAAGAGTGGTAGCTGAGGAGGTTACCTGGAGTATCCCAGTGGTGGTGGATGGTGGGGATTGGTACTGTGGCAGCTTCAGGAATGAACCTGTGAAACCAAGAGATTTTACAAGATAGGAAGGTTACAAACTTTGAAGAATAGTGAAAGCTGGAAATAGGACGTGAGGGTTGACTAGTTTTACTTCTTTTAGTGAAGGGGGAACATTTTTATAGTGCAAGAATGATCCAGAGGTTGCACTTGATGTCTTGAGGTTCTTTTTCTGAATTTGGGCTAGGACTAGACCTACAGCCAACATTGAGCCAGATAATTGTACTAAAGAAAGGATCTCTATATCTTGTGCTTATTCCATCAAGATTAGGGAATTGTAAAATGCCTATTTCACTCTACCAGTGGACTGTGTTAAAGTTCACTTAGAGTCACTTAAAATGTTTTGGTAATGAGTATGTATAACCTGATTGGAGATGGGGCTAAGGGCAGTATGACTACTACTTTCTTGAAATAGAATTTTGTGGAAGATCATAAAATATTTTGGTTACAGAGCATACCAGATGCCAGGTACTTCCTCTCATATTAAAGTTGCTGTTTTCTATCAGACTTAGTTTTTAAAGAGAAGTTGAACCTTAGGTAACAGATACAGCTAAAATCTAACTTACCTTTTCCCCTTCCCAAGGCTAAGGAGGACCCTGATCCTGAATTTGCTGTTTATCAGCACTGTACATGTTTTTATGCATTTACTATTTATGTATTGGTAACAAGTCTTATAATTGTGTCTTATTTTTTGTCTTTTGTCTTGGTGGCAGGGGAGGGTTGGGATGTGCGGGTCTTAGTCGGGGCACTCAGGATCCAATCTTCCCTGCGGTATGAGGGATCTTTTAGTTGCTTTTTGTCTGTTTGTTTGCTTGGGTTTTGTTTGTTTTGTTTAGTTTTTATATAGTTTTTCCATTCCACATTGTTGAGATTTAGTTGTGTTGATACATATAGTTATAATTAAATTGATAAACAGTATTCCATTAAATTTCTTAACTACTTGTGTGTATCTATCTATAAAAGTACTTATTTTGTTTATTACTAGTTTTTATATTTTTCCATTCAGCATTGTCTTCTGAGATACAGTCAGGTTGATACAGATAGCTCTAGTTAATTAGTTTCTGTTACTATAGAAGAATCCCTTAAAGGAGTAAATTAGTTTATCTGTTTCCCTACTTTAGCAAATTAAATTGTAACTAATTTTTAGTTGTCATGAACTATTGTAGTGAACCTATTTCTTTATGCAGATGTGCAGGTTATATTGTCAGAAGTAGAATTTCACAATGGCTGAGTATACACATTTTCCACCTAGCCAAATATTTCCAGATTACTCTTTTAAAATGGTGGTGCTGGTTTTTATTGTTGTTGGCAGTATATGAATTACTGTTTTCCACATCTACCAACGCTTGGGTTTTCCAGTCTGGGTTTGAAATGATTTCTTAATATTTCTAATATTTTAACCAAAATCTAATAAGACATGGCATATTTTTATGTATTTATTGGCCATTGGGATTTCTCTTATGTGAATTTTTAATATATCCATCTTTTGTTAGATTGTCTTCTTAAACCTCTTTGTTGGAGTTCTGTTATATATTCTGTCGTTTTATTTTTAGTTTTGTATGTTGCAGATATCTTCTGCCAACCAGTTGCTTGCCTTTAACTTTATTAAATCTTTTGCAGTTTGTTGAAAGTTAGCTCAATTTTTTTTTAAGAGATTTAAGAATTCTTCCCTGCTCTGAAATTTCAAAGATAATCTTGTTACGTTCAGCTTTTTGGATTTAGGAATTCCAAAACTAGGGAATTATATCATAAAGAAAGGCAGTAATTTTATTTTTTTTCATGTAATTTTTAATGTAAAGAACTGGCATCTCAATACCATTTATTGAATAATTCAGTCTTTCCTCACTCCTCTGACTGCCCATCTCTTACATGTAACCAGTTCTAAGTTTAGGAGTTCTGTATTCTGTCCCACTGTCTTTTTGTCTTTCTAGACTGCCTTAATCATCATAGCTTTATCTTACATCTGCAGTGTGAATGTTCATCATGCTTTCTTTAGAATTTCTCTGGTGCTGGTCTTTTTTTTTTTTACTTTTCTAATGTGAATTTTTTGAATGAATGTTTGTAAACTTCCATTAAAAACCCCAGGAGGGGGGTAATTCCTTGGTAATCCAGTGGTTAGAACTTTTCACTCTCCCTGCCAAGGGCCCGAATTCAACCCCTGGTTGCAGAATTAAAATCTCACAAGTCGTGTGGCCAGTCAAAGAAAGAAAAAAACAAAAAGCCTTATGGGGAATTTGATTGGAGCTTATTTGACTCTCTAAATAGATATGAAAATTGTTATCTTAAAAAAATCTATCTCACCATTTAAGTAGGTCTCTTAGTTTTATTACATTCTATGCAAAGATATTTGGTATATAAAGTTAGCAATTGTTAGTGTTGTAAGTAGTGCTTTTTTAAAAAGTAAGTATTTTCTACTTGTTGACTTTTGGAAACACTGTTAATTTGGGTATGTTGATCTTTACTCCGCAACTTTGCTGAAGCCTTGGTTAGTTTTATAATTGGTGGTGTCTTGGATTTTCTGTGTAGATCTGTAATCTTTATTCTTTATATGTCTTGAAGTAGAAAATATTTCTGTCTCCTGAGAAATTTTAAAAATTCACAACAATTGTTTGCCGCCAGATCAGGGTACTTGGAAGGCAGTTTCAGCTAGTTAATTTGGGATGTATCTGTATGTGAAGAGTGTTATGCACGTGGCCTGTAACAAACACATAGTCTTGAGTTTTTCTTGACACTCAAGTTGGTTTGTATAAGGGCATTTAGATGTTAAAACCTTCCCAGTCCCATTTAGCATGAATGTTACTGCTACTCTTGGATCTCACTCAGTTTATTTCCTTTTAGGAGGCGCAGGTCAGAATGGAGATGGGCTGCGGACCGAGCAGCTATTGTCAGCCGCTGGAACTGGCTTCAGGCTCATGTTTCTGACCTGGAATATCGGATTCGGCAGCAAACAGATATTTACAAACAGATACGTGCTAATAAGGTAAGGGATAAGTGTCTGGTCTTTTTCAGCCCAGCTAAAAACTATCATTATCCCCTTTTCCCCATCCCTAAATAACTGTTAACTGTGTCAAAGAAAATGATTTAATATGATCTGATATAGCTGTTTAATTTGTTTAAGAGCCTGGTGTTACTTAGCATAATGCAGACAACACTGTTAGAATATAATGTTAGATTCGAATATGGGTTTAGAACAAAGCATTTCGTATATCTAGGCTAACAGGGAACAATTAAAAGGAGGGTGGGCACGATTTAAGGTAAGCCATTGACCATACCTGCATAATTGTTATATATATGAAAAAATGGTGATAACTGAGGGTTTTCATCTTTTTTTTTTTTTTTAACTTAAATGTGTTTCTGTTTTGCTGCTTAGCTTCCATTGCTTTCTTGAGGAAAAATGGATTTTTTTCTGAAAGATAATTCAGGCAAGGTTAGACTCTGGTGATTTCATTTTTTCCTTGTCCTGCTTGTGGTGGATTGACTCTTACCATACCACTTTTGTCTTTAACAATGATGTTTGTATAATTTTTCTCCTGAAAAATCAAGTTATAAAAATGTCCTCTGCTTATTTGGGGTTTGACTGGGGGATCGCTGTACATGGAAAAGAAATCCATTCAGCAAATAGTTGATTACCTCCTGTGTACCAACACTGTTCTCCTTAGTGGCAACACAGAGACAAATAAAAATCCTCCTTTCTTGTTGCTGAATTTCTTGTAAGATACTTTTGGTATTAGCTTGATGCAGTGAACTCCCTGACTGAACATGTGGGTCTAGATGAAGCATCTTCTGCTCCTAAAAATAAGTGTCATGACACTTTTGTCACGCCTTAGTGCTGGTCAAAGCCTTGAGAAAATGGCTGTATACTGCAGTTGTGAGCTGCATGCATTAAATCAATTAGTAGGCCAGAAGTTAAAGGGTGACTAACTACCAAGATGAACGAAAGAGTGAGGGTTTGAAGTAAAAGTTCTGCAGCCTCCCTAATATATAAGCTTTTATTCCAAACATTGTACTGGAGTGTTCTTTGAGCTTCTTCCCCAGATAGAGTTACATGTAATTCTCCAAAAGTTCATTGAAACATAATATAATTGAAGGCAAAGTCCAGAGGATTTAACCTTTTTTTAAATAATAATAATAATAATAAAAATGGGTTCCCCTAGGATAGGGAGCATATTAAATCCTGGCTAACTTTAAAAATTAGAGAAATGAGGAATTAAGCCTAAAAATATTCACAGAGATGGTAAATGTTATGCTTTCCTTAGCTATTTTCACACAAAAAATAAGTGAGATTTGCAGAATACCAGCTGGAATGGTGATTAAAAAATATATATATATCTAGGAGATGGCTGAATATGCCTGTCCTGAAGAGAAAAACATTCTTGCTCAGTTAAGGACACCTTGTTAGTGTCTGTGTCAAGACTTTTATAGCCAGTAATTAAGTGAGAATTTTCATATTTGAGAACTGGAGTCTCTTAGTAATAACTGAGATTATTAGAATAGTAGTCAGTCATATTTGTTGCTGTATCTATTATATTTGTATACAACTGTATGTATTGTGTGTTTATATATGGTCCTCATTATAAAACTGTTAGTAAACTCAAAGATGCTATTGACTGTAAGTGGCACCGTTATGTTACAGTTACATTTTCAGTTGCTCAGTGTGTGCGACTCTTTGCGACCCAATGAACTGCAGCACACCAGGCTTCCCTGTCCATCAGGGTAGTGAAGGCTCCATCACCAACTCCAGGCGCCTACCCAAACTCTCGTCCATTGGGTTGGTGATGCCATCCAGCCATCTCATCCTCTGTCATCCCCTTCTCCTCCTGCCCTCAATTTTTCCCAGATGTTGAAACTGTAATCTGCTTTGGTTCTTCCACAAAACCACATTTTAAAAAGAGTTCAATAAAACAGGTGGGACTAAAGAGAAATTAAGATTGGCCATTAGTTGATAACAGCTGAGATATGGGGGATTCATTATCCTATTCTGTCCACTTTAATATTGGAAATTTCCCATAATAAAATATGCATAATAGTATAATCACTTCTTTGTGCATAGTACATTTATGACTCTTTACAAGTATTTTTTTTCTTTATAAGTATTTTATCTAAAATGGGGACTGAACGTGAAATGCTTGATGTATGATTTTGCACACTTTATTTTTATGAGAACTATCAACTTATTTTGTATTTCTTTTGAGAAGAATGGAACATGGTCTCTTGTGATTTCTTGTTTTTGAATCTTTTAGTTGGAATAAAAGTGAAATTCAAGGAAATTTGATGCTGAAAAGCTATAGCTTTTCAAGTTAATGACCCTAAGTATCTGTCATTAACTAAAACAAGTCAGAGCATCCTGAAGCTTTAAAATAAAAGAACAAACAAACAAAAAGAGCTCAATTAAAAAACTCAATCACCTGCAGGCATAGTGGTTTTAAAATCAATGCAAACTTCATCTTCAACTATCTGCTCANATGCTGAAAAGCTATAGCTTTTCAAGTTAATGACCCTAAGTATCTGTCATTAACTAAAACAAGTCAGAGAATCCTGAAGCTTTAAAATAAAAGAACAAACAAACAAAAAGAGCTCACACAAACAAAAAGAGCTCAATTAAAAAATCAATCACCTGCAGGCATAGTGGTTTTAAAATCAATGCAAACTTCATCTTCAGTTATCTGCTCACACTCCACAATGGACTATCTCTTCAGAAACATTTTCAGGTGTAAAAGAAGGAGCTGTGTGTGATTTTGTGTTCCACACAGTTGAGCAGAAAAACATGATAGTTTCACTTGATCTATTAGGAACCTTCAAGGAAATGTTTCTTATGGACTATATGACTGGGAGCCAGGAACATGAACTAAGCATTTCCAGCTAAAAATTTAACATTTTTCCAGAGATAAGAATTGATACAATAAAGTGCTCACTGTGTCCTAGGCACAAATGCTAAATATTTATGATAGTTTCACTTGATCTATTAGGAACCTTCAAGGAAATGTTTCTTATGGACTATATGACTGGGAGCCAGGAACATGAACTAAGCATTTCCAGCTAAAAATTTAACATTTTTCCAGAGATAAGAATTGATACAATAAAGTGCTCACTGTGTCCTAGGCACAAATGCTAAATATTTTACTCACCTTATCTATAAAGTAAAGTTATATCAATAACCTCAGATATGCAGATAACACCACCTTTATGGCAGAAACCATGGAAGAACTAAAGAGCCTCCTGATGAAAGTGAAAGAGGAGAGTGAAAAAGTTGGCTTAAAACTCAACATTCAAAAAATGAAGATCATGGCATCCAGTCCCATCACTTCATGGCAAATAGATGGGGAAACAATGGAAGCAGTGAGAGACTTTATTTTCTTGGGTTCCAAAATCACTGCAAATGGTGGCTGCAGCCATGACCAACTTAGACAGCATATTAAAGAGCAGAGACATTACTTTGCCAGCAAAAGTCTGTCTAGTCAAAGCTATGGTTTTACCAGTAGTCATGTATGGTTGTGATGACTGGTCTATAAAGAAATCTGAGCACCGAAAAAATGATGCTTTTGAACTGTGGTGTTGGAGAAGACTCTTGAAAGTCCCTTGGACTGCAAAGAGATCCAACCAGTCCATCCTAAAGGAGATCAGTCCTGAATATTCATTGGAAAGGCTCATGTTGAAGTTGAAACTCTAATACTACCTGATGTGAAGAACTGACTCCTTGGAAAAGACCCTAATGCTGGGAAAGATTGAAGGTGGGAGGAGAAGGGCATGACATAGGATGAGCTGGTTGGATAGCATCACTGACTTGATGGACATGAGTTTGCGTGAACTCTGGAAGTTGGTGATGGACAGGGAGGCCTGGCGTGCTGCAGTCCGTGGGATCACAAAGAGTCGGACACCACTGAGTGACTGAACTGAACTGATCTATAAAGTAAGTAGAGGTGATTTAAATTTCCCATTATCAACTCTTCATCAAAATTATGAGCAAATAAATCAATTAACTGGAAAAGGTGCACTGGTGTGAAGACCACAACAGGAGTTTAAATCTCAACTCCACAACTTCCAAGGTATTTGATAATGGGAAATTTGCATCACCTCTCTCTAAACCCATGCTTTTTGTCTGTAAAATGAGAAAACCATGCCTTCTTTCTACTTACTTTATAGATAAGGAGTGTGGACTCATTTACTACATTTATAGTTGTACGAGGACCCAGATCCTTCACTTGCAAGTGTCCCAAGATTTTGCCACAGCCTCGTCTCACTTACCCACTTCAGTGTTTGCCTCTTTAGTTCCTTCCTCTCAGATCTGGGAAATGTGAAGGGGGAGAAGTTCATGCTGACTCTGATATGAGAGCAATAGTTCAAGGAGTTTAAAGGAAGAGAAATAGAGGAATCTGTTGTATGAGGGGAAACTGGAGGTGGAAGGAAGTGAGGATCACCCTCAAGGTATTTGAAAAAGTCATTTTTACCCCCACAGAATTCTTAGGAGAGCTGGAAACTACATGTCGCCCAGTCACAGCTGCTCCCAGGAGAGAACTCCCTAGAGTGGGCAGCTGGAAAACATCCCAGGATTGTGCATGTGCTTAATCACTCAGTCATGCCTGACTCTTTGCGATCCCATGGACTGTATCTCACAGGGCTCCTCTGTCCATGGGGATTCTCCAGGCAAGAATACTACAGTGGGTTGCCGTGTCCTCCTCCAGGGGATCTTCCCAACCCAGGGATTGAACCCAGGTCTCCCACGTTGCAGGTGGATTCTTTACCATCTGAACCATCAGGGAAATGCAAGAACACTGGAGTGCTTAGCCTGTCCCTTCTCCAGGGGATCTTCCTGACCCAGGAATGGAACTAGGGTCTCCTGCATTGCAGACGGATTCATTACCAGCTGAGCTACCAGGGAAGCCCTGGGTTGTGCATAGTGGAATTTTTACCCTAGAGAAATGTGACCCCACAAAATATTAAGGAAGCCAAAAATCACAGTATGCTTGGCGAGACTGCATTTCTGGCAGATTTTGGCAAAAAGAAATTTGCATCTAGATTAAAAGTGCATTTGCCTCAAGTCAGCATAGGAGAAAAAGGGCCATGAGGAAGTAAGAACAAGAATTTATAGACATCATTAGGAGGGTGCTGGAAAAACCCAGACTAAGATATTGGGGATTGGAATCAAGTTTAAACAAACAAACACCAAAGGCTAAGGAGGTCTTGAAAGATCTAGGGGTTATCTTTTGGAATTATGACTCTGATGCTTAAACAGAGGAGCATTTCCTTGCCATGTCTGTGGTAACATTTCCTCCCCCAGAATCCAACCAAGTGTACGCCTTTACTGTGACAGCAAAGTGTCCAACTCGGGTCACTGTGAACCAAATGTCCAACATGGGCCGTGATGGTCAGCAGATTGTTGTTGAGCTTCTAGCTGTCAAAGTGGTCACTTAAGGCAATGAGCCAAACTGGAAAGTGACAATCAAGCCTTTAATCACTTACTGTGACTGCACAAGCAAGAGGCCCCAAAAAGAAGCACTGGCTTCCCAGTGTTCCAACTTTTCCCATGGAACAGCACCCAGCTAGGATCAGACGTGACATGCAGTACAGATGGGAAGAGTGACCTCACTGTAGAAGGAGACCCCATAAATAAATAAAGGGTCCTTCTCTTTAGGAATCTGGTGTTCAGGGGTAGGAAAAGGGAAACAGGCTAATAGTAGAGAAAGCACTGAATCAGAGTGGAGAAAAGTGACTTACCAAGACTCTGGATATAGAAGACACCTAGGAAGTACCTCGGCTGAGACACCAGAAGGAGGTATCTGGGTTAGGGATGCAGGTGTGAGTATAAGCATGGTTGGCTTGATTTTGAGGGATGAGGCCTGAGCTTTGAATGCAGCTTTCTTCAGAAAACTGCAGTGCGTTGGCTGAGTACCTCATGTGGGGTGGGAAGGGCAACTACCTCCAGGAGACCTGCTATCCAAAGCTCATACTCATCTGAGATTTAGGACCTGAAGGACCACACGTGGGATTTTCTTCTCTGGTTGGATTCCCCAAACACTACATTAGTGATGGGCAGAAGTTGCGGAAAATATTCTGCATGAGGTAGTACAACCCCTGGGGGAAAGATCATTCAAGAGCCAATGCTCCTGATGAAGAATAAGGAATAAATAACCTTGTANTTTCTTCTCTGGTTGGATTCCCCAAACACTACATTAGTGATGGGCAGAAGTTGCGGAAAATATTCTGCACGAGGCAGTACAACCCCTGGGGGAAAGATCATTCAAGAGCCAATGCTCCTGATGAAGAATAAGGAATAAATAACCTTGTATGGGTGTAATAAAAATGTCTAAGAAACTCTTGCAAGAAGAGGCCAGAAGTTGGCGTTCATCCCAGCCTTTGTGTACAAACCTTTTATTAAAGACCTGGAGCCTTTCTTGGAGGAAGGCAGGTACACTCGTTTGGTTCATGGTCGTTTTGTTTTGCCTGCCAGCATAGGAATCCCTGATGATAGCGTGAAACATTAGTATGGGGGATGCTATCAATTGTTCACTGGAAATCCTAGTCAAGGCAATATGCTGCAAGAAACCATAGATTGTTGTGCATTATAGTTCCTGATTCTAAGGTGAATGATTTGGGTTGTGGTTAGAACAGGTCCCNTGATAGCGTGAAACATTAGTATGGGGGATGCTATCAATTGTTCACTGGAAATCCTAGTCAAGGCAATATGCTGCAAGAAACCATAGATTGTTGTGCATTATAGTTCCTGATTCTAAGGTGAATGATTTGGGTTGTGGTTAGAACAGGTCCCATACTTGCTTGGGATCTGTATTCATTTGGGTACTATTTGGAGAAAACCCAGAGATAAGGTTTTCACTGTAAATTTATTTTGAAGGTGATCCCAGAAAGCATGCCAACAGCAGGAGGAAAGGAGACAGGCCAGAACCAGTGAAGGGTAAATTCATCGTCAGATGATGGCTGAGCTTCACTGGGATTCAATCCCACTGAGCACTCTCTGAAAAACTGTTCAGAACACGCTTCAGAATTGTCCCTAGAGGGACAAGGAATCTTTTCTTCCTCAACAGGCAAGGTTCCTTCCTGACACCTTACTATTTGACATTTCTTGCTGTTCTGTGCATAGGCTAAATATAAGGTGAACAGATAGTCTTAGGTGAAAAGCTTCAGGAAACCATTCCCCTGAATGGAAACTGTCTGCAGGGATCCTTCATGGGGATCAATGTACAAATAGCATCTGCCATTGAGTACCTGGCCTTGTAGATCAAGAAACAAAGGCTGTCAATTACTCCATGACTTTTCAGGGCCAGCCCTAAGAATGATGTCATCATGAAAGTTTAAATAACTGCCATTTTGGGACAAAACCTGGTAGTACTGCAAAGGTTGTTGGTGACTGGTGATATACATANGAGTACCTGGCCTTGTAGATCAAGAAACAAAGGCTGTCAATTACTCCATGACTTTTCAGGGCCAGCCCTAAGAATGATGTCATCATGAAAGTTTAAATAACTGCCATTTTGGGACAAAACCTGGTAGTACTGCAAAGGTTGTTGGTGACTGGTGATATACATAGTTACTGGATTTGTATGGTGACCACACACATATAGGAACGGGAAAGCCTTATATAATTGTTTAGACCTTCGCCAAGAAACATACCACAAAATGCTATGAGGTGCAGTTTGGGAAATCAGACCCAACTGGGGTTGAAAGGATCAAATGTCTTCTTCTCCTTTCAAGTTCCCATTGATTTGATTATACATAAAAATACTTCGAGAGGAAGAAAAGAGGATAAATGCAGGAATGATAGGGAACAAGACCGAAGGAAGAAGTCAGGTTCAGAGATGCCTATATCAATCCAGTGAACTGAGGCTTCTTAAGTGTGACTCAGCCCTTCAAGTCTGAGCATACACAAATAAGGTCCTAGTGATGGGAGATGAAGCCCCTACTTTTGGTCACAGGCACCAAAATAAGTCAGAACTTAGGCTTTTTAATTTGCTTCTAAATTCAAAGGGATAAGAAGGAAGAGTGCACTGGTGGCTCAGACACTCCCTCTGCCTGCTGTGAGGGAGACCCATTCAATCCCTGGGCTGGGAAAACCCCCTGAAGAAGGATATGACAACCCACTCCAGTATTCTTGCCTGGAGAGAGGAGCCTGGCGGGCTAGAGTCCAGTCCATGGGTTCACAAAATATCGGACATGACTGAGTGACTAACACTTTTTGCTTCCACTGTCTAGCACAATGAAAGCCAGTATGTTTGGTATGGAAACAGAAGACAGTTCAAACGAGAGAGGAAAAAAAAAAAAAAGAGAGAGAGAGAGAGAATTCAATGACGTAGAAACACTCAACTGTTCTGATTGTTAAAAGGAATAGCATCTTGTGGCAGGTTGTATATGTGAAAGAAACCATTGTGTCCCTCAAAAAATAGCCATGAAATGCTGCAGGGGACTGGAGTAACTGTACCCCCATGAGACAGAAAAGCTTGGAGGGAGCAGCTGGGGTAGGGAGGGCAGCCTCTAAATGATGCTTCTTTCAGACAGGAGGTCAGTGACCTGGGGTGGAGCCTTGGTTAAATGTGGCAGAAGAAATTCAACTTGAAAAAAGAAAAAAGAAAAGAACCTACCTTTTGGTCACTTGGGAACCTCTTCTACTGTGATTGATGAAATAACAGCTTCCCATCCCCCAGCCTCTGAAGGCTCTTACTAACATGCACTGGTGGTGTCAGCCCATGGGTGCCTAGGTTAGCAAGGTTGATGATCCACTCTAGGAAGCCGAGGAGATAGTGTCCCCACATCCAAGCCACAGGGCTAAGAAAACAGCCCCTCCAAATGTTCTGCAGTGGTAGAAGTCCCATAAGATGATGACTGTGTTTTAAATTAATAATTATTTTCAGAGATGGGTAGCCTGGGAGCTTTGTCCCTAGCATCTCCCCAGTTTGTGATTGACAAGTCTTTTTCTTAAGCTTGTCTCATATTTGAGGAATCACCAAGCTTGCCTGAGCTGAAGCATCTAAATTACGCAGGAGGATGAGTCTTGTATTACACTAATACTCAGTAGACTCAAGCTGATTTGTAGTTTTCTGTCAGCTTGCTTCTCTCTTCTGGGATAACTCACAAAATTCTCTTCCCACAGGTTTGGTGTCAAAAGGAGAATCAGAAGCAAAACAAAACAAAACAAAACAAAACAAAAACTAGATGTTGGAATCATGTTCTGTATTCTTTCCAGACAGTATAATTATAGATTAGCCTACAGATTTACATGGATGGACCAAAGGATGGGTTCAACTGTCTTTTATAAATAGCCTAAACTCCTCTTTTAAGAAGTGTATCTGAATGATCTGTACTTAGTTGGAAATGTGTTCCTTTCTTGATAAGTAAAGTGAAAGGTCACATTTTCTTGATTAAACATTCTTGGTACAGAGGAAGTCAGTACCAAGAAAGTGTTTTGTTCTGCTTTTTCAAGCTCAATTTTTCCATCACTGGAGAACCAAATGTCCTATAATTAGAGAAGTAAGCATCCCACTAATCGTACTAATCTGTGAACTTACATCAAGCAGTGGGCTAGAGCTAGACTTGTAGAAACATGATCACAGTCATATGGTGGTGGTCTCTCTGTTTCATAATCCTCCCAGGTTTTTAACTGGTTGATTAAAATGAGTTAAGCATTGCTTGTCCTTTCTTTCCTAACAATGCTAGGCCAAGCAGCCAAAATACTATCTATTAAGATTATTGAGAGAAATTGGTGCATCCCAAGATACATCAAATCTTTGTACCAAGCCAGTTGCCATTTCCTGAATGTTCTGTTTTTTCCACACCTCCCTGCTTTTCTTCCTTTCTTTTCATGGTGACTCTCTAGAAGCCGACTCAGTACTCAGGACTCAGTTCAGCAATAAACCCACTGTCCTTCCCTGAGAAAGTCTCTATTATAGCACCTTTTACCTGATATTCACAGTTATTGGGAGATTTCTTTGGTGAGGTGCATGTCAGATCTTTTCTCCTAGGCAAGAATTTCTCCAAGTATAATCCTCAGAGTACTCGGTATCCAGGGGAAGAAAAATTATGAAAATGTATATTCCTAAACCCCACCTCCAGCATTTTCAGTCAGAATCTCTGAGATATCTAGGGAGTAAATCCCAAGAATCCTCATTTTTACTAAACTCCTTAGGTGATTCTTAGGCAAATGAAAGTTTGAGAACCACTGAATGTGACAATAGAGACTATTCATCTTTATGTCTCTAATTTCTAGCATATAACCAGGCAAGCAGTAGATACTTAATAAATTTGAGCAATAAATAAATGTCTGAGGAATACTGATTCTTCATGCCTGCCTTCATTTTTCATTTAGTTGTTTACACAGTTAGTCATTTATTCAACAAATATTTATTATAGACCATAGACCACACTATAGACCATACATTTCTAGGAACTAAGAATGCAGTGGTGAACAAATCCCACTCATCAAAGTTTATTGTCACATTTTTTTTTTAAATTTATGTTGCTCTTGTCAGTTGGATAGACAACAAGATCCTTACTCAGATGTTACACTGGGCATCCATTGCTATCATTTCCACATTGTAATTCTCACTTTACACAATGCCTGCTACTATTCTGATCCTTCAAATTCTGCCACAACTACCATACTGAGTTCAAGTTTCATTTCCTTCTCGAAGCCTTCCTCCATAACTCCTTAGTCCCATGATTATTTTTCCCCTTCTTTTCTTTTTTCTTTTTTTATTTTTTAATTGGAGGAAAATTGCTTTACAATGTTGTGATGGTTTCTGCTGTACAACAATGCAAATCAGCCATGATGATACATATTATTTTTCCCCTTCTTGACCAGAGATCTTGCCCCTCAATTGCTTTAACAAATTTTTTTTGGGGGGAGGATGTCCCATGTTACTTTCTAATTTTGCATGTTAAATCGCTTCATACTATTCACAGGATTCTCAAAGCAAGAATGAGGAAGTGGTTTTTCATTCCCCTCTCCAGTGGACCACATTTTGTCAGAACTCTCCACCATGACCCCCGTCCATCTTGGGTGGCCCTACATGGCTTGGCTCATATTTTCACTGAGTTAGACAAGGCTGTGATCCATGTAATCAGTTTGGTTAGTTTTTTTTTTTTTTTTTATTGTGGTTTTCATTCTGTCTCCCCTCTGATGGATGAGGATAAGAGGCCTGTGGAAGCTTCTTACTGGGAGGGATGGCTGTGGGGGATACTGGATCTTGCCCTGGTGGGTAAGGCCATGCTTAGTAAATCTTTAGTCTAATTTCCTGCTGATGAGTGGGGCTGTGTTCCCTCCCTGTAGTTTGACCTGAGGTCAAACTCTGGTAGGGGTAATGGTGGTAATGGCGACCTGCCAGCATGCCACACCTCCCAGGACTGCTGCAGTCAGTGTCCCTGACCCTGTGGCAAGCCACTGTTGACCCATGCCTCTATTGGAGACTCCCGAACCCTCACAAGCAAGTCTGGCTCAGTCTCTTGTGGGGTCACTGCTCCTTGCTCCTTGGTCCTGGTGCAAAAAAGATTTTGTTTGTGCCCTCTAACAGCCTCTGTTTCCTCAGTCCTGTATAAGTTCTGTAATCAAATCCCATTGACCTTCAAAGTCAAATTCCCTGGAGGTTCTCAGTCCTTTTGCTGGATCCCCAGGTTTGGAAATCTGTTGTGGGCACTAGACCTTTCACAATAGTGCTAGAACTTCTTTGGTCTAATTATTATCCAGTCTGTGGGTCACCTGCTTGACGGCTCTAAGGTGGGGTTAACGGTGACCTCCTCTAAGAGGACTTCTGCCACGTGCTGTGCCTCCCAGGACTGCTGCTGCCAGAGCCCCAGTCCCTGTGGCAGGCCGCTGCTGACCTGTCTCTCCCCAGGAGACACTCAAACACTCAAAGGCAGGTCTGCCTCAGTCTCTTGTGGAGATCACTGCTCCTTTTCCTGGGTCTTGGAGCACACAGAGTTTTGTTTGCACCTTCTGAGTGTTCTCTGGCTCAGAGTCTGGGAGAAGACTTTTGCGAGTCCCTTGAAAAGAAAGGAGATCAAACCAGTCCATCCTAAAGGATACCAACTGTGAATATTCATTGGAAGGACTGATGCTGAAGCTGAAGCTACAATACTTTTGCCACCTGGTGAGAAGAGCTGACTCACTGGAAAAAAACCCTGATGATGGGAAAGATTGAAAGGAGGAGGAAAAGGGGGTGACAGAGGACAAGATGGTTGAATGGTATCACCGACTCAATGAACATGAGTTTGAGCAAGCTCTGGGAGATGGTGAAGGACAAGGAAGCCTGGCGTGCCGCAGTCCGTGGGGTCACAAAGAGTCGGACATGATTGACTGGCTGAACAACAACAAAATCACTTCAATCCTGTCCAACTCTTTGTGACCCTATTGACTGTAACCTGTCAGGTTCCTCTATCCACGGGATTCTCCAGCAAGAGTATTGGAATGAGTTTCCAAGCCCTCCTCCAGGGAATCTTCCAGGTCCAGGGACTGGACCCATGATTCCTAAGTCTCGTGCATTGGAGACCACCTGGGAAGCCATGGATATATTGTTCATGTGATTCACACGTGAGATTATAAATTCCGTGAATGTGGGAGTTAGACTGTGTCTTTTCCTGCATATTCCATGACTCTCAGCATTTAATTTAATTGCTGACTTCTACAGTCAACCCATAAAGAGTCAGTGAATACCAGCTACGTGTGAGACTCTATTGGTCAACCCCTGAGAGCACACAAAAAGAACTGGAAATGTCTGGATCAAAAATTCCCCATCATGGGAATAGCAGACGTGTTGGGAAAGAGTTACAATTGACTGAGTAGACTGCTAGATTGGAGACATTAGCAAAGACCCAAGTAACATCAGTTCCGTTCAGTTCAGTCACTCAGACATGTCCGACTCTTTGCGACCCCATGAACCCCACCACGCCAGGCATCCCTGTCCATCACCAACTCCCGGAGTTCACTCAGACTCACGTCCATTGAGTCAGTGATGCCATCCAGCCATCTCATCCTCTGTCATCCCCTTCTCCTCCTGCCCTCAATCTTTCCCATCATCAGGGTCTTTTCAAATGAGTCAACTCTTCGCATCAGGTGGCCAAAATACTGGAGTTTCAGCTTTAACATCAGTCCTTCCAATGAACACCCAGGACTGATTTCCCTTAGGATGGACTGGTTGGATCTCCTTGCAGTCCAAGGGACTCTCAAGGGTCTTCTCCAACACCGCAGTTCAAAAGCATCAATTCTTTGGCACTCAGCCCTCTTTATAGTCCAACTCTCACATCCATACATGACCATTGGAAAAACCATAGCCTTGACTAGACGGACCTTTGTTGCATCACCCAGGTACATAGTAGATGCTGACCCAATAACCCTTAATTTAAACTGATCACACGCAGAAGCAATGGCCTCATATGATTTAATCTAATGAATGCACTTTCATTTGTTTTATGCTCTATCTGTGCAGGTTATTGCATTCATATAGAGGTGGTAATGTTTCCTTCCTTGACCATCATTGCCTAGAAATATATTACTTTTTCCTTCCAGCTCTGATATCAAGTTCTATATTACTGTTGCCTAAGGAGCTTTGAGGGAAAAGTGAGGGGAGGAGAAAGAGGAGGAGGAGGAAGGGAGGAAAGGAGAAGAAGAATATGGCAAAATATTAATGCCCTAAATTTGAACTCCACTTGAAACAATGGAAACAGAATCTGTTTAAATGGGACCCTGGCATTGGCATTAATTTTTTTTTTTTAAGTTCTTCTGATGATTCCCCTAAGTAGCCAGGTAGCCAGCTAATGCTAAAGGCAAATATTTATATTAGCAGGTACTTTTGGCTCCATATTAAATGTATTCCAACCGTATTCTGCCACCACACCCAGTCAAATAAATAAATCTGAAAAATGTGGGCACCTATTCCATAACCCGCTGTGTGATGGATGCTCTGCTATTTCTACAAAGAGTATGGATGAAGAGAGAGAAATGAAAAGTAAAAGGGGATTGAGGTTAGTAGCAGATGAGGCGAATGTGACACAGAATTGTGTTATTGTGTCTTTTACAAGCCCCAAGTAAGCCTGGCTGTCCCTGGACAGAAATATGTACACATATACATGTGTGAACACACACACACATGCATATAGCCCTCTGCTTGGCTTGCTTTTGTACTTTGCTATCAATGGCACCCCACTCCAGTATTCTTGCCTGGCAAATCCCATGGACAGAGAAGCCTGGTAGGCTGCAGTCCATGGGGTCGCTAGAAGTCGGACACGACTGAGCGACTTCCCTTTCACTTTTCACTTTCATGCATTGGAGAAGGAAATGGCAACCCACTCCAGTGTTCTTGCCTGGAGAATCCCAGGGACAGGGGAGCCTGGTGGGCTGCCATCTCTGGGGTCACACAGAGTCGGACACGACTGAAGCGACTTAGCAGCAGCAGCAGCATGTGGCTAAAAGCAAAGTGTCCTAAGAGAGGGAAAACAAAAGAGGCACAGGCGATTCTGTCATATAGTTTGTAATGTTTACTTTTTACCAAAAAAATTTGTTCATTTTACTTAAATTCTATGCTCCACCTTGAGTGGAGGCACTTTTCCTAATTATAAAAGAAAATACAGATGAATTGCATGCTAAGTCGCTTCAGTCACATCCAATGAATTAGTACTACTAAAAATAATACATTTTAACAATGCAGTATCTCTCAGTATACAAATATTTATTGAATGAATTGGTGAAACTCAAGCTGAATAACATATAAACACATGTCTTTTATGTAATGACTCCTGGGTAGGTACTAGTTTCAAACAGCAGTTTCCAAACTTTGCTGAACATTAAAATCATCTGGGAAAAATGCTATGCTCAGGTCAAATCCTGTATCAATTAAGTTGCACACTTTGAAAGTGGCAAAGAAAAACTTGTATTTTTTTAAGACTCCCAAGTGATTCCAATGGGTAGCAAAATTTGAGAACTACTGTCCTACTAGATTTTTAATACACACATGAGGAATATGTGGAAGATAATCAATCATAATAAGTAAATATCTTTGGGTATATCATGCTTGGATTTCTCAAGGAACAAGATTACATGATATTTCCAGGAACCAGCCTTATATCTATCTGCATTTGTATTGAGTTAGTTTATACATGTGAAGGGTAATTTCAAGACAGTGAATAATTCAAAAACCCTTAGGTGCACACTATATGAGTTTGACCATGATAATACTAGCATTCTTATTAAGAGTTCCAGAATCTAGTATTCCCAAGAATTTGTCTTTCCATGGTAAATATTATCTAATGAATGGAATGGAAACCAAAATAATGCAAGGAAGTAGAACTCATTGGGAAAAAGTAATAGTGAAAGATTAAAAGTCAACTTGCAGGAAAAAATAATGAGTCTATTGTAATCTTAGTAATTTCATAGTAGAATATAAGATGACACATTATGTTCTGCACTGGCACAAATCCCAGGACATGGCACTTATATCAGTATAAGAAAAAAAAGTGATAAGGGGGGGACGGGGAACAAGTGGACTTATTACCTGATCATGTACTGTCATTTATCAGGCATTTTATACATGTAATCTTGCCATAGACTGTGTCAAGTGTTAGTCTCTCAGTCATGTCTGACTGTTTGCAACCCCATGGACTGTAGCTCGCTAGACTCCTGTGTACATGAAATTCTCCAGGCAAGAATACTGGAGTCGGTAGCCATTCCCTTCTCCAGGGTATCTTCCTGACCCAGGGATCGAACATGGGTCTCCTGTATTACAGGCAAATTCTTTACCATCTGATCTACCAGGGAAGTTATAAACTCTTTAAGCTGAATATTACTGTCTTCTTTTTCCAGATGAAGAAATTGAGGCTCAAAAAATGTTCATTTTCTAAGGTGATGAAGCTATCAGTGATGAAGCAAGAATTCAAATTCAGATTGAATTTCTAGCTCTGAGCTTCACAGAATTTTCTTTGCACAGAGCTGTAAAACATGGTCCTTTCCTCCCATCCTCTCCCTCCTCCTGGATCTCACCTGGGTACAACTCTGCCAACAATAAGCTATAACTTTAAGAGAATGCCAAACACTGTCCAAAGCAATGTGTGTGTTAACTCTGCAAGGTAGGTAGTATTATTACTCTCACTTTACAGATAAATGAAGCTGAGTGTGCTAGACAAAATAATGCTTGCCCCACTCCAAGATGTCATGCCCCAATCCCTGGGACATGTGAATAAATTACAGTGTGTGATAAAAGGAATTTTGCTGATGAGTATTGATGTTAACAAACGGAAACTAACAGCATCCGCCTCCTGAGGCTGCCTGGCACAGTTGAGTGGAGACAGATGTGTGGGAGAGGTTTGACTGCCTACGTTTGAGGAAACAGGAAAAGCTGAGGAAAAAGGCGTGCCTTGATTTGAATACATTAGAGATGACTGGAGAAAATGAGTCTCTGATGCCAGCATCTTCCAAGACTGAAAGCGATTCAGCTGTAGCATGTTCTTCTGGAGGCCAGAGATGATGTTTGTTCCCACACTTCCAGAAACACTTAGAGAGAGAGGCTGCAGTTCGCCACAAGTAATGTGGTCTTTGGAACTGGGTCGCCTTCTTGGACACTTTTAGAACTTCGGCCAGCCCCAGCTGAGGGAGGTGGTGAGAGCCTGGTGGCCTTTCATGAAGAGTTACATGACTCACTTCTCCACCCTCAGCTGTCCTCCAGCTGCTCTACCCCTATCCCTGATTGCATCATTAACTTTCCTCATGAGGCTAGAAGATTCACTCACTGTCGCGTCCCACTCTACTTTCTTTACATTGCATCACTTTATTGTTTTATGGGGAGGACACTGTCTGTTTCAATGAAGCAAGTCCTTTCTGCCCTGCTGTGCCATCAGTGGATAGCTGGCATCCCACTCACAGGCAGGATGGAGACCCTTTTGCTGTGTAAATAAGATGGTAGTGCAATTACTCAGGTCGTTCCCTCATGTCAGTATTCCTCGATATTCTCTATGCAGTGGCCTTTGTTTTCATTTTCCTCTATGTACCTGTGGCCACACCTGCTCTTTACACCTATTGGGAATGTTCTATGGCAGGAAAATGAGTGAACCATTCTCTGATCACAGTCTCCTTTTCCTTCCACTCCTTGACTCACACACCACCACTTTACTAAACAAGGTCCATGCCTCTGTTTCATGAATATGGAGCCCTCCCTTTCTCTCCCTTTAGTTAAACAAAATGTAAATCCTAGAATATGGGCTGATAGAAAATCTGTGGGTCGAGCACAAAATGCTATTCCTGTAGTTGTCAAGCTCAAAGACCCCCACTTATTTCCACATAAGAAACAGTATCCACTGAAACCTGAGGTTAAGGAAGGGTTAAAACCCATCATTGAAAATTTAAAAGAGCAGGGACTATTAATTCCCTGTAAGAGTCCCTGCAACACTCCTATTTTGGGTATAAAGAAATCAAATGGTAAATGGAGACTAGTTCAAGATTTACAAAGAATAAATGAGACTGTAGTTCCTTTATACCCCGTGGTGCCTAATCCTTATACTCTGTTGTCTGAAATTCCTGAACGAGTCAAATATTTCTCAGTAATTGATTTGAAAGATGCCTTCTATTCAGTGCCTTTGGTGGAGGAAAGTCAATTTCTATTTGCCTTTGAAGACCCTATGCAGCCAGCTTCTCAGTTAACCTGGACAGTTTTGCCCCAGGGATTTCGTGACAGTCCTCACTCAGACAAAGTTGTCACAGGACCTACAAAACTTTAATAGCTCCGAAGCGGTGGTGTTACAATATGTCTGTCACGCGAGTGTATGTTCCTCGATTCTTTGTCTCGTCACAACAAAGATTTGGAGTGACGGACATTAAAGCCCCCTCGGCGTGTCACAGCTCTCAGGTCTTGGATAGACCGTGTTATAGCTCTCAGGTCTCGAATGGACCGTGTTATAGCTCTTAGACAAATCAGTGTCACAGCTCAGTGTTACAGCTCTGTTTTATTTAGAAGATAGCAGGAAAATCCATCTTCGAGGCGTGAGGGCACGTCGATCTAAAGACACGAGGAGAAGCGCGCCGCAGCGCGCGGGAGAGGGAGGGAGAGCTGGCTCTGGCTCCTCTGTGTACATGTTTGTCTCTCCCTGGGCCTGGCCCGTGTAAACTGGGCCAGCCAGGAGTGCTGTTTGTTCTACCTGAGGTCTTCACCCCGGTCCTCGCACCTTCTTTTGTTCTCTTTTCGCAGGCTTTTCCCTTCCTTGTCTGTAGCCACTGCCATTTTGGACTCCTTTTCCCTGTTCTACCTGCCTAACATGTAGATGATATCTTGCTCTGTGCTGAGACAGAAAAAGCTTGTTCGCGAGCCTCAGAAGATTTCTTAAACTTTCTGGCAGGCTGCGGTTACAAGACATCAAGAAAAAAGGCTCGGCTTCATCAACAATCGGTTAGATATCTGGGCCTAATCATATCAGAAGGGACTAGGGCCATAGGCCCTGAGAAAATTAAACCTATACTAAATTATCCCCTACCTATGACTTTAAGACAATTGAGAAGACTTTTGGAAATCACAGATTACTGTCACATTTAGATTCCGGGTTATGGGGAACTTGCCCAGCCTTTATATAAACTTATAGCTGAAACTCAACAGGCCCAAACCGACAAACTGGTTTGGTCTCCAGAAACTCAAAAGGCTTTTAAGGTTCTTCAGACTGCTCTCCTGCAAGCTCCAGCTCTGAGCTTGCCCACAGGGTCAGAATTTAATTTGTTTGTCACTGAAAGAAAAGGTGTGGCCTTGGGAGTTTTGACACAACCCCGAGGGCCTCACCAACAACCTATTGCTTATCTAAGCAGAGACTTAGATGTAATTTCACATGGGTGGCCCCACTGCCTAAGAGTAATTGGAACAGCGGCTTTATTAGCACCTGAAGCTTTAAAAATGATTAATAGACGAAACCTTACTGTACTGACTTCTCATGATGTGAATGGAATCTTAAATTCTAAGGTTAATATTTGGATGACAGACAGTAGGCTTCTTAAATATCAGTCATTGTTGTTAAAAAGTCCAATAACTAAGCTTAAACTTTGTGGAAATTTAAATCCTGCTACTTTCCTTCCTGAGAAGGAAAATGAAACACCTGATCACGATTGTTCCCAATTCCTAACTTTAAACTATGCAGCTTGGGAGGATCTAATGGATACCCCAGTAAACAATCCTGGGGTGGAAATATTTACACATGGCAATTCTCTTGTTCGGGACGGAAAGCGCAAAGCGGGTTATGCCGTGGTGACTGCTGAACAGGTTTTAAAAGCAAAATCTCTCCCCCAGGGAACCAGTGCTGTTAGCGGAGCCTGTGGCTCTGACCTGAGCTCTAGAGGTAAACAAAGGACAGCGAGTAAATTTCTACATTGATTCTAAGGATGCTTGTTTGACTTTACATACTCATGCTACAATATATAAAGAAAGACAGTTTAAAACAACAACAGGAGAACCTATTCAACATTTCAGAGAGACTGAGAGACTTTTAACTGCTATATATTGTCCCCAAAAAGTAGCTGTCATACATTTCAAAGGGCACAGGAGGGATGAGAGTAAAGTAGCCAAAGGTAATCAGCTGGCTGAATGTCAAGCCAGAAAAGCAGAACTTTATGAACCCCCTTCACTGCAGACGCCTTTGATCTGGACAGGTCCTGTGGAACAGGAGAAACCACAATATACTGAGGAGAAATAAAAAAGACACGAAAAAAGAGGAGCAAAGATTACTGATAAAAGATGGTTACAGTCCGAGGATCGACGATTAATAACTCCTGAAAACGCTCAGTGGAAAATTCTTAAGGGTTTACATCAGAGTTTTCATTTGGGTACAGAGAGTGCTTACCAAATGGCTTCTCGTTTGTTTGAAGGTAAAATGTACTGAAAACTTTAAAGGACATTATCAAAAGGTGTAAAGTTTTTCAGAAAAATAACCCAAAGACTGAATAGCTAACAAAATCTGGATTACAACAAAGTAAGAAGTATCCTGGAGAGGACTGGGAAATTGATTTTACTCATATGCCAAAAGCTAATGGCTATTCTTGCTTACAAGTTTGGGTAGATACTTTTACTGGATGGAGTGAGGCTTTTCCCTGTTGTAGTGAACAGGCTAAGGAGGTTATAAAGATTTTAATCCATGAAATTATCCCCAGGTTTGGGCTGCCACGGAGCCTTCAGAGTGACAATGGCTCCGCCTTTAAAGCTGCTGTAACTCAGGGGGTATCTAAAGCTCTAAGAATAAAATATCACTTACACTGTTCCTGGAGACCCCAATCCTCACAAAAGGTTGAAAAAGCTAGTGACATTATCAAAAGACATTTGCACAAATTAACTCAAGAGACACAAGACAATTAGATTAAAGTCCTACCCATAGCTTTAATGAGGGCTCGAACTGCCCCCAAAAAGGAGAGACTGTCCCCCTTTGAATGTATTTATGGAAGGCCTTTCCTACATACAGACATTGTTATAGACCCTGAAGCCTTGAAATTAACTAGCTATGTAACTCAGCTATCGGCTTTTCAAGAGATGTTAACAAAACTCTGGGTGACGACTCCTGAGCCAGTCTCTGAGTCAAACAAGCCTCTATTTGAGCCAAGAACCGAGGTCCTCATAGAAACATTGGGATCTGGGGGCCCATCCCTCGAGCCCCTCCGGGAAGGCGCTTACCAGGTTCACTCAGTCTGTCTGACTGTTAGCGACCCCATGGACTGCAGCCCACCAGGCTACTCCATCCATTGGATTTTCCAGGCAAGAGTACTGGGGTGGGGTGCCATTGCCTTCCCCGTGTAGGAAGTGGAGAATACAGCTATTACTACTTAGGAATAAATTTCTGCCACACGTGCAAATAGCTATATGACAAAGTGACTTGTGCTGTGACAAAGTCATGGGAGAAACCCAATTGGATTGTAACTGAAGCAGCCAGGAAACATTTACAATGATGTTTTCAACTTAAGTCTTAAGGCACATTCAAGTGTAAGACTAGGGGCTGCTGATTCATCTAACACGGCTTTACCTTCCTTTTTATTTATTTAGTGGCTTGTTGACTTGGGTCTTTATCAGAGAATGAAGATGCCTTATCTATCTAAAGCTTGCTCAATCAAGCTTCCTCATAAGCCTCTCTAAATGGATGGAATGTCGGAAGACATGTTTTGAACAAATTTATTTGGAGGAGATTTTTCCTTGGGAACTTGTATGTTAAGTTAAATTTAAAATCATTCCTAGGGGTTAGACGTCTTGAGAATCTTGATGAAGAGGGATATATTATTTTCCATTTCTTTTAAAAAGAATTTGATTAATGTGCTCAAACAATGTTTGATTTGACACACACACGATTCCACACACACAGAGGGAAAATACACTAAATCATCTTGATATGTTCTTGGTCTGGGAAATAAAATCTAGATTTATTTAAGCATCTGAATGATTGAGAGCACTATTGACCTCCAGATAGTCACAATTATTTAGATTATTCTGTCCTTTTACCACCATTTCAAATGATATTCAGAGCTCAAAAAAAGGGACAAAAATGCACTAAGAGACCTCTTCATGATTACAATGGTTATAACTTACTCTAGGAAGAGGAGAAGATAGGAACTTGGAAGTTCAGCAATTAAGAATGGGAAACAGTGCAAATTCCCCCTCCCCCACCCC